>CABFVX010003553.1:0-12185 GCA_902151425.1 Timema shepardi | reverse complement strand
GTGTGTGTGTGTGTGTGTGTGTGTGTGTGTGTGTGTGTGTGTGGACAATCACTTAGGGATAGGGCTGTAGTGGAGCGGGAACGCCGTTCCGACACTGCTTTTCGTGAAAAATATTTAAAATATAATTTTTTTCGTAGAGTTTTATACAATGCAATTCTAAGTTAACTAATTGATTTTATATCAATATTATGTTAAACTTTTTCATAATATGAATCAATCAATTCTGATTAAATTTACTGTGCCCTGTGCGAATTCTTGGAATACTATGGGAAGTGCACTAATTAAGTTTCTGCCTTAGTAACAATTTTTTTAAATGCTCTTAATATCTTCTAGAGGCACTTTATGTTTGTGAAATTTTTTTTCACCTAGGGCAGTTAGGGTGTTGTGCACCCCTAAATCCTCCCTCCTTCAACTTTTGGGTAGCTACTGCTAAATTTACGATTACACCACTGCGTAAATAAAAATTACCATACTACACTTGACTGGGATTCGAGTCCAAAGCTCCCCACCATTAGCAAAACCGGCAAAAAGATACTGAAATCTTTATCCAAGTACCCGCCTCGGTGGAGTAGTTGGCTAACGCACTTGTAGTGTTGAAGCTCGACTGCTGAGGACGGGGAGATCGAGGTTCGAATCTCGGTCGGGTGAACTGAGGGTGGTTTTTCCTAAATGGTTTTCCACTCTCCCTCCACGCAAATTCGGGTTCACTTCCTCTAATTCAACCTTCCCAACTCCTAATCCATTAGAGTAATTAGTACTTAAAGCGTATAACCCGAACGGGTAGTAAGACGCGGTGCTAAATATTATTTATCCAAGTATCTACCTGTACGTGTTTCTAACAAATAGAATTGTAATTTGAATAATCAAATAGCCGTCCATCATAGACTCTGCTTACTAATATGAATGAAGAATGACCCTGGGCACGGGATGAATCCTGGATAGATCAGTGGTAAGAGTATTGGCGTACTAAGTCAAAGATCTCGAGTTCGATTCCCGTGTCCAGGTGTCATTTTTCAATTCTCAAAATATAGAATTGTAATTTCCTAACAATTCTTATAAAATCAATCCAAAGTTGGATGGCTTTTAAAATATAGCTATGCGGGATATTAAGGATTATTTCTATTTTTTACCTGTGAACTTAAGCCCTCATTTTGAGTTGAGTAATCCCATAATCTACACGTATTTTGGGTTTTTGTCACTTACTAAAGAATAATTTACACAATCCTTAGCACCTGCATAAATATTCGCGCTCCTCAGGTAGCCGCGAACAGGGTCAGAAGCTTGTAAATATTTGTTCTTGAGGGCAAAGGTTTTTCGGGAACCCTCACTATCCCTCCTAAACACTAGAGCGACCGAGGCCGTCCCGATGAACTCAAACCATTCAAACTTTCAACGAAAACACTCAACTAGCAAGCTGTAACTTAACTAAACCACCTTATGTGCAAGTAACCACTTCCGCCTACAGATGAAAATATGTAGCCAGACAGGCCATTATAGACTTGCCTCACGCTGGGGTATAGCCCGACTGAGAAGTGATGGCGTCTCCACATTACTAGATGGATGATGGAGGGAGCGGCCTGAGGGAAGGAAGATATGATAGAAAAAGAGGGTTAACACAACTCACTTTGGTGATACATTCTAAGGCAAGTCCTTTTTATTTTTCACTGCACCTTTCTTCCCATCCAGGATATCCGCATTTCAATACACTGTAAAAAAATACTCCATGGTGTGAGCCCGAGATAAAGCTATACCGACCGAGAGGAGGCCACCGTTTGCGATGTTAGTAATAACATTTTCGAATAAAGGGTGTCATGTAATCTGCTCAATTAAACCTTCTGTCGTTAATCTCAGTTTTCTAGACCGGAGCCGCTACCTATTTATTCAAGTAGCAGCTCAGTTGTCCTCGAGAGGTTGACTTTGACCTCGTTCCAGACCCACTGCTTTCACAGATAAAATTTTGGAAGCAATGGGGATCGAGCCCGGGACCTCTGGATCTGTAGCCATGAGCTCTGACCATTAGACCACAAAGGCGATCATTTAATTGTACTAACGGGGTACAAATTACGAAGGTACAGTTTATAAGAAATGTATGGTATTTAGGAATGGGGGGATCTTCATCACACCATGCCGGGATCCAATCCCTGGCCTCACTGTCACCATAAAACCACCATACGAACTGGCATTTAGTCTGCGTGCCCACCGATGCGAGCCTGATACTAGTCCACCAATGGCTTTATTTAATTATGTTTCTTGTTGACCTCAGTGGTCTTGGGGTAAAGTGCTCTCCTCAACAGGACCCGATGTTCATGGGTTCCAACCCAGCCGGGGTCGGTGGATTTTTCTTGAGCGATAAAAATCCAGAGCACAACTTATTTTGGAGAGGAATTAAATCCGTCAGTTCCATGTCGATTGTGGCATTTAAAAGAACCCTGAACGGTATGTGAAAATACCTATCCCGAAAAGTTGGTAGGTTATTTGGCTCTCGTTCATAGAAAACTCTCGTGTGCTGGTGTAGCAATCAGTTTAGAAAGTGCACGTTAAATATCTCAAATTAATTTAAAATAAAATGTTTCTTACCCATTTCATAGGGGAAAGTAAAGATAGAGTTTTACCAAATTATTATATAAGGTAAAACAAGGAGAGATTACGTAGTAGGAGGGTTTGCACCCCATAAATTTAGGTAGAAGGGGGGAAATGCGCGCGCAGCCACGTGATGATCAGTAAACACATGACTCGTAGAGGCTTCAGCGACTTCATGCGTCGATCCAAACGTTTATCTGTATTTTATTGCCAATTTTCGATTGTTTTGTAAAAGATACTTGCTTGAATTTTCAGGAATGTTTCGTTTATTTTCCTTTAAATTCGGACGGTATGGAGTAAAATCACTTCATAAGAAACCAAAAGTTAGAACATCAGGTCAGTACTGAACCCAGACTTCCAGGATCAGAGTCAGGCACACCATCCGTGCGTCCAAACCATACGGGCCATATAAGAATTCGTCTTGAGTCTATGTTAGCAACATGAAATGAGAAGTGTAGATGACGGATCGATTCCACTTCTGGCCTTTACTTTCAAGGTGGAATATTAAGGGCCCTTAAATTACTTGAGAGTTTTGGGAATGTCGGGATTTCAGTATTTTCTTAAGTTTTTATACAAGGGGGACGAAGGGAGTCATAATATATCTTACGTGAGGTTTTTTAATCGATGTTTATGGGGAAACAAAATCTAATAAAAAAAATTTAAAGAAGTAAATACAAGTCTATTAATTACAAAATTTCACTTTTATTCCATCTACTTATGTGCTACACCTAATTTTATTGAAATTAAATTATTCTAAATTTCATCACTCACTTTTTTTAACAATGGATAAATAAACGATTAAAATAATCTAATTTACCAAAAGGCAGAAAATTACGCAACATAAAAAAAGGAGAGGGTGGGGTGGTGACGGAAAATATTACGATCCCNGGAGTGTGTCGAAAACCATGAAAATAGTAATAAAGTAATTTTTTTTACTTTTTATGACCAAAAACCTCTTATTTTGGCTAAATATTTCTTTAGCAGATAGGTTTAGTTTATTGATAATCCTTACAGTTGTTGTATGTATGTTATGGGCTAGCACGGAACTTGAACATGAAATTTTTATCTTAATTTTAAAAGTTTCTGTTCAGGTGCATCATGTCCGTGACAAATATTCAAGAACTTTTGATATTTCACTGTATGTAGAAAATCAAACTAAACGTATCTACTGAAGACATATTTTGTTTTAGTTCCAGAAACTGCCAATAAAATAAAGTTGACCTTAGATCGATATCCCTTCCTCTCCATCTTAAGATTAATCTAGTTACATTTTTTTTAATGAAATTTGTAGTTAAGGTCTTTAAAATAGTTAGATTTGTTTTCCTAAACGAATGTCGCATAAATCTTGTAAATCCAGCCACGTCCCGATGAAAGCTATTGAAAGGGCGAGGGATCTGTATGGATAGAACAGAAATACGTTATCGAATTACTCCCCTTTGAGCTGAAACTTCAACAGGATCCCGCGGAGGCGAGTGTGTGGGTTCTTCCTCCGACTACGAGAGCAGGTGTGAGTGTGAGGAGATATCCGCAAGACAAGCGTTTGTATACTCAAGATCTCAACCAAATACAAAATGGGTGTGTGTATGTGGTTGTGTGTGTCAACAAGAGGTTTCGCACACTGACAACAGAAGAACCAGGGCGAGTACAGGACTGAAAGGAAAATGTGAGGAAGGGGCAGAGTATGATAAATGTGATACCAAAATTCAATTTGGCTTACGTGCCTCATATATTATTTAGCACCACGTCTTACTACCCGTTCGGGTTATATGCTTTAAGTACTAATTACGCTAATGGATTAGTAATTGGGAAGGTTGAATTAGAGGAGGTGAATCCACATTTACGTGAAGGGAGAGTGAAAAACCATTTAGGAAAAACCACCCCCAGTTCACCCGACCGAGATTCGAACCTTGATCTCCCCGTCCTCAGCAGTCGAGCTCAACACGACTAGCGCGTTAGCCAACTACGCCACCGAGGCGGGTGTGCCTCATATATTACTACCCATCCGATTATCCTGATATTTACACTATAGAGATGAGGAACGTAGAATTTAGAATAAGTGTATCCGCTTATGCGTGGAGAAAGAATGGAAAATAATGTAAGAAAAAGGCAACCTCAGTACATGCGGCTGGAATTCGAACCTCAGTCTCTCCATCACAGGCAAAACATGCTGTACGAGAATGGTGACTTTGTCCGTATGTCCCAATGGTACAGGTACTAGCACGCCTGGCTCACGAATGGAAGGCCAAGGTTATAGCGTGCCACATATAAGAAATACTGACACTTAAATGTAGAGCCCACTGCGTTCAGAAGGTCCTCTCACTTGTGAAGTTAGAGTATATTACATACAGGAAATCCTGCCACCAGCGAGGTTATAGCGTGATACATCCAGCACTTGTAGCGTTAGAAAATTCAGATAATACTGTCGCTTGCGAGGTTTGAGCGTTTCACAGCCAGAAATGCGAGGTGTCTCGTAGCAGAAAAGTGAGGAGCTCACATATAAATTCCGCTTATTTGTGCAGTATTCATGAATACGCATAAAATAAAACCATTCATGAGTACATGGTAAAGTTCATTCTGTAACTAAACTTTCGTGTGGAAAAATCACGTGTGTGGGCTCGTTAATTTATTAATTAATTTCTTAAAAGAGTCCAAAGTAGGGCCTGATATGTTATAGGATGGAGAATCGACTGTTATGTGCTAAGTTTGTAGGTCGTGTGTTTTGATATTCTATTACTATGCCAGAGTCTAAACACCCGAGGAAACATTGTGAAGAACACGATTTAACAGGGTCAGAAGAGACAACAATCGTTAAAATAAAGGAAGTGAAAGAAGAAGAATGAAGACGTAAATAGACAGTAGAATAGTGGAATAGAGAGGTAGGGGGTGTGATAAAGTGTGACATAGATGGCGACACTGCGGTAATTTACCAGCGGGAAGCGCTAGTAAAGTGTCCCTGGTTTGTTTACTCACGCGGACTCTTACAAACACAGGAAATTTGCTCCGTTTTTTTAAATAACCTCTCTTTACAAAGTATTCGACGGTAATGTGAACTTTGACTTTAGAATGTTAAAAAAAGTGTTTATTTATAACTTTGTAAAATAATATATATTTTTTTAAATATAGAAATTGTGTTTGGATTATACCGAACACCAGTTTCAGCAATGTTTATATTGCTTTCTATTTACATAGCAAGGATCAAATTAACTTGGGTTTCTTAATACGTTAAAGCAGCACTACAGTAACCACCCTCTTATAATAGTCACCAGAAAAAAAAAGTATTTTGTTTTTGTAAAAAATAAACAAATTTGCTACCACGATTGACATAGTGATAATAAAACTCCAAACTAAATAGTATTTGTGATAATTGTGAAAATTAATAATAATATTTAAACTCGCATCAGTGCTTACGTTTACAATGGTATCTGTCTCATCTTGTTTGGTTTGCCAATGACGCGGTGGTCAAGGATCGATTACCGATTGGGTGTACTCAAATGTTTTACCCCCTCCCCTAAATGATTTTCCAAGCAAATGCGAGTATACCCCATCTAAAGTCTAGTTCGCTTATATCTATTAGCGTAAATACACTTTTAGCCCGGAGGGTTAGTAAGACGAGGACCATACAAATCTGTATTTAAATATTTTAAAAAGCTGGTACAAACATTCTGGTAGTACGTCTCAGTTACTTCTCCGATATAGTACTAGACATATTGTTATACTTTTTAATCAAGTGTTATTAACGACTTAATCCAAGGGAGAACGGATGATGAGGGTAGACAAGCTAAAATAATCCAGAATTCGTCTGGTTAAAAGGATGGCAATCAGGCCGTTTCAACTGCGACCTGATATATCGATACATGTTTATCTAAGTTAGAATTTCTCGAATCGGGACATTTCATGGCTCATTTACTTTCATGGGGAACAGGACATAAATTAGAAAAATAGGCCCTAGTAAATGGTGTTTACTTTGAATTATTAGTTTCAAAATAATTAGCAGTTTTGTTAGTAGAAGTCAAAAAGTATTTACTTTTAATCAATTTTTAAGCACCACGTCTTACTACCCGTTTGGGTTAAACGCCTATGTACTAATCATATTCATGGGTAATGGATTAGAAAGGCTCAATTTCGAAGAAAGTCACACTAATTTGTGTGGAAGGAGAGAATAAAACCATCAGTGCCATCAGTGCACTCGACCGGAATCAAACCCCGACCTCCCCATATTTGGCAGTCTAGGCCACCACAAGAGTGGCGCGTTAGACCACGCGGCCACTGTAAGCAGGTAGAATCCCATAAACTTAATAATACTCATTTTCTGAAAATTGAAAAATGACACCTGGACACGGGAATCGAATCCGGGACCTTTGACTTAGTACGCCAATGCTCTAACCACTGAGATATCCAGGAATAGTCTCATGCTTAGGGTCATTCTTCACTCATATTTTAAGGCAGAGTCCATTATGGACGTGCGGAAATCGTCGGCTACAAATGTCTGATTTTTAGACAACGAGCTATTAGATAACGCAACCACCTTCAACTCGGTAGTTGGGTTATTGCTGCCATTTGTACAATTATTATAACTGTACGGGATTGCATATTAATGAATAAAATAGCCAAAGCTATTATTTATGCATGTCCATCATAGACTTTGCCTTAAAATATGAGTGAAGAATGACCCTGAGAACGGAACTATTCCTAGATAGCTCAGTGGTTAGAGCATTGGCGTACTAAGCCAAAGGTCCCGAATTCGATTCCCGTGTCCAGGTGTCATTTTTCAATTTTCAGAATATGATATCTAGATGGAGTAATCCTCACAATAAAGCATAAATAATAAGCTTTGGCTATTTGATTCATTTTTAATACTCATCCTAACAAAGACATAGCTACTAGCATGCATACTATTATAAACAAATTGTGTGGAATGTGCATACATAAACATGCAATTAAAGTAGTTATGTATAACATTAAAATAAGTATAGTTGTAGTATCCCTCAGGTATCGGAACTCGAGGTAGGGAGTTTATGGATTCGTTTCCTCTCTAAATCCTTGATAGGAGCCTCAGATCTCGAAGAAATACTCTGATGTTTACGTGAGAGGACTAGTGTCCTTATACTTTTATTAATAACAAAAGCAAATTACAAGTTCGTGGTTTACTTGAAGAGTAATCCAGACAATACTTCTACATACACTCAGTATGACAATTATTACAAAAATAGCCCCGATTTTTAGATGTCCGGGGTTTATATACCTTCCCTGTTTACCAGTGGAAGCTTCTAGTTACGCAGTACAAATGGTGCAATCAACAATTCTGAGAGGAGCATGTGACTGGGGTGATTTCCAATGTTTACTCACTTTGGACTTTTAGAAGTCACAATATTGTCTCTGACTAATGAAATAAGTAGAAAGTATTATTATAACACGCATTTCTCAAATGATTATAGTCTGTATGACTTAAGCTTTTCTTTAACTTTATAGTCTAACTCCACTTCTTTACACCTCTTTTGTATTGCGTCACTATTACAATAAATGTATTATTAAATACATTTAATATTAAATATCTTCCTTTACCTGGTGGTATAATAAATATTGCTTTAATAGGTTATAATAAGTAATTGAACCCCTAGCTATATGACATAGTAAAGAAACGCATATAAACTAATTTACATCTTCAAATAGATTTCAATTTTTTATGCATAATATGTTTTATGAGTGTGCCATGGATAAGGGTTGATGAAAAGTTCAAATTGGATATGGATAACGATTTGTTACCGTGATAAAATCAAATAAATGGTACGGAACTCCGCACGGACTTTCTCGCTCTATTGTGTGAAACGAAATAATATACACTAGCAAACCCAAGCATAGATTGCACTATATTTATGTAGAACATTTTTTAGAGTCCCGGTTTTAAATTTTATAAATTTATTTTTAAATAATTAATGTCTTCATTTGTATGTTTGGACCGATAAAAAAAATATCAATATTGGGTCCACAAGGGTCAACACTTCGTATTAAAATTTAGACTTCCGGTTAAAACTTTCGACATTTTATTAAGTGTTGGACATCTTCATGTCATCGCATTGCTATTAAATTCCTCATTTATAAATTGTGACTAATAAAAAATTTAAATATTGACTATTGAGTCTATAATGGAGATAGCTTATTGTTGTACAAACATTTCTCCTAAGAGGTTTAAGGAAAAATAACAAACTTTTTGAGAGACTTACTTATATTTAATTACTCTATAGGATTGGAGAATTATTGAGTTAAAACTTAAGTAGTATATGTTTACAACTAAAGCTCACAAAATGGTATTAATATATTTGCCAATATCTCAGAAAATGTTGGTTTTATACAAACATATTTTATTTAAAGTTTTTTATTTTTAATAGTACTACAATTTTGCAATGATAAGTTATTTAGTATCTCAAATAGTTGCGGAGATACGGAAATGTCAGCTTCTGTAAAGTACCCAAAAAGTCATTTTCATGGGAAAATGAAAATAGCCAGTTTATTTATCAACTTAATCTACATCTAGATACGAATTTTAATCAAAATCGTTATAGCCGATTTTGAGAAAATCGATTGTTTCTCTTTTCACTTTTTATTAAACTACTCTTAATTTTTGAGTTATAAAGACACACAAACAGATGGCATTGCAAATACCACTTTTCAGGGTTCGGGGAATCATGAGACGTCGACATCCATCAACATTTCAGGTTAGATTTTTTTACGGTCGCATTACTTTACCTTTTATGTTCTAAAAGTTTTAAAAATATATATATTTGCGTATAGCTTGAAAGTTATTGGCATTATAAAAATATACTCCGAATAAAATATTTGTATTAAAAATAGATCTACATATTTGTAATGATAAGTAATCTTATATCTCAAATAGTATCGGAGATATGATAAAAAAAGATAATTTACGCATCATACCGAATCCCTTAAAGCCACTTTGCCGAAATATTTAAAGTAACCATTTTGTGTGGAATATTTAGAAATGTTTAGAAATGAAATTTAATCAAAATCGTTAGAG
Organism: Timema shepardi; assembly: GCA_902151425.1. Classification (NCBI taxonomy): domain Eukaryota; kingdom Metazoa; phylum Arthropoda; class Insecta; order Phasmatodea; family Timematidae; genus Timema; species Timema shepardi. Next base: position 2,572 of record CABFVX010003553.1, on the reverse strand, counting down.
TCGGTTTTGAGAAAATTTACTTTTTCTCTTTTTGACCTTCAGTAAGCTACCCTTAATTTTAAGGTTGGATATCAAATTCCAAAAACTCCTCGGGGGAACCCTATGAAAACCCTATATACCAAGTTTTAGCCCGATCGGTAAAATAGTTTAGGCTCTAGTTGGAGGTACAGACAGACAGATGGAAATTCAAATACCACTTTTTCATATTCGGGGGTCATGAAACGTAGAGAGAGATTCATCAAAATCTTGAGTTCAATTTTTTTGACGATCACAATACTTTCTCTACCTGTAAGATAATGAGAAAGTAAAAAGGAAATAATAAAAATCGTGCATTTTTATTTTATACCATGAAATACCATGAAAATTATTGAAGCCTTAAATCATAAAATTGGTAAGTTACTAGCATTATTAAGGGAGAAGGTAAGAAGCTCGTAAATAAGATACAAGGGCATTTATTTATTTGGTGGTATAGTGTAAAATCAGTGCATAATAAACCAAACGTCAGTGTATCTGATTAGGAATGATCCCAGACTTCCCTGATCAAAGTCAGGCACACCAACCATGCAGCAAAACTGTACAGGGCATTGAGGAACTCATCTGAGTCCGTGTTGGGAACATGAAACGAGAAGGGTCAAGACAACTGTAAACGGTAAATACTCCTTGCCGTTCTCGAACACGGATTCTAGTCAAGTCACCATAGAAAAAACTTTTTTTGAAACATAAAAAATAAATGTAGAGTAGACAACATTGGCAAAAGTAAACTAAGCAACCCCATTTTAAATTTCTCTAAATCGACAACACTATGGAGGATGGTGGATATTAAAGCATTGTAAAAGTATTCAATTTAGGAAACGACCAAAAACTACCATATTATATCTCTCTATCTTGAGACAGATTACGAAGAAATTTTTTGACAGTTACTAAATTTACCAAAACAATTTTCATACTTTCATTCGTTAATAAATGTGACCTCCAGCTGTTCCTTTTGATAGATAATATCAATAATTATAAAATAAAACCAGTAGCCTATCAAAATGTTATGAATGCTAAGAAAATCAAAGGAAGAAATACAAATTTGGAAAAGAATACAGCAAAGAATAGTTAACACGGTCGGTCCTATATTTGGACATGGTATTATGACGAAGATAATTATAGAAAGAGATGTGAAAGGGAGAAATTCAAGAGGGAGACCAAGATTGGAGTACATGGATCAGATAGCGGACGCTGTTAGCAGAAGAAGGTACAAAGATGTAAAAAATTTGACCCAGGATGTGCAAAAGCGAAAATCTGTAATAAACCAATCCCAAGATTGAGGGCCTAATAAATATGATTAAATGTCGATCGCTAGATAAAATATGTTAGTTTTCTAAAAGGTTATTTCTAACATTATCCTACTATAGCTCACTTTATTTTATCAGAGGTTGAGGTCAGCGTAAATAACGCCACCGTTCATCCATATCTTGTGTCGCTTCGGTCTTAACAAGGTTTGAACCAGACCCTCCTGGACCAGTAAACAGAGTAATTACCTTTTGAGCTAAAGATCCAAGCTCAATCTTGAAAGATAAAGTGATAAATATAGTATAATTACACGTTAAGCGCCAATATAAACGCTGGTTGTAATGTAATGTGCGGACCAAAAATAAACAAGTTGATAAAACAAGGCAGCGACATTGAATACAAAATTGTTTAAACCAGGGGTGGGGAAATTTTTCTGGAAGCCACAAAAAAAATTATTGGGGCTTTGTTTAAAATTCCAAGAAAATGTACTATTAATATCTTATCAACTACTGAGGGTTACTAGATTCGTCGTTGAGACAAGTGATCGCCTATATTCCTATGTTGTGTGTAACAACAAAACTTGTACAGCAGCGCATAAAACGGCAGTATGATATATTATAAAATAGGTAGGCCTACCCCTCGTTGACCTTGAAAGATGGCAAGTTTGCCTGGATTGGTTCCACAATAAAATAGACAAGGCATGCCCAACCTTTCCCCTGAGCTGGAGAATTTCATGAACTTAATGACCAAATATAATAAAAACACTAACGAATAATTATTTATTTTTAACTACAGACATACATACATACATATATACATACACCCACATACATACACCCACATACATACACCCACATACATACACCCACATACATACATACATACATACATACATACATACATACACCCACATACATACATACATATATACATACATACACTAAAGTAAAATTATACTTACGATTCTGGAAATTTATGGATGTGTTGTTTATTTATGCAATTTGAAGTATTTCAACTTGAGCTGGTGGCCCGTACAGAACTAATTCTGGGGCCTCATGTGGTTCGCGGGACTCGTTTTGGACATTTCCGACATAGATTTTAATATAGTGTATATAGTGTAGTTCGCCAAGGTAAGCTTGCTACCTTTCGGGGTGAACGGAGCGTACACTGTAGTCGCCCAAATGTTAGTTTATTGGCATGCTACATAATTTAATGTACACCCACCCAAATCTTTAGAGAAAATTACAGTTTTAAGCTAAAGGCGAAGTTTTTCATACAAGTTGTATAGTTGTGA
>CABFVX010003552.1:47572-83130 GCA_902151425.1 Timema shepardi | reverse complement strand
CACACACACACACACACACACACACACAATTATTAAAGATTGGGTCTAAAAAGTGGGGCGTCAAATTAACTATCTTTTATCATCTCCTAGGGCTATAATTTACGTTTCTACTATATATCCTTGCCAAGGCAAGTAATTAGAAGCGCCTTGTAGTGGTAAGCAATTGAACTCAAAAAGTGAAATAAAATTGATTCATACAGGCATTAAGAAGGTGGGTGAATGTATTATTTAAACCCATTGATATCTATAATATAATTGGATGAACATGTATGGCTGAAATTTTCAAGCTGTCGTCTACATACCATTATGTAAGAGAGAAAAAACTTTCAGGTATCTCTTTCTCTTTTACAGCCATACAAGGAAATGTGGCCTTTTGAGATAATTAATTAGTTTGATAGAATATAGGAGATAAATCCATGTGTGAGAGGTTAAATTAAATAAATAGGTTATTAAAAGCCTTGAAGGGCATATCAAAGTTCGGAACTGGTTAGTTTTCCTTTAAATAAGTTGATGTAGCCTAATATAAATTATGATTTTTAAAGGAAGCTGGTTTGTAAGGCTTAACCTCGTACCAGAATGATATCCTATAGTTGTGTTTAGTTAGGATAAAAGTCCTTCCAGAGGGGAATTTCTCTTTAAGTTCTAAATGGCCTTTCATCCTACCAAAATATAATTTATATGATAGTATTCTGGTACGGAATAAAGCCTTACAGATTGTGATTATTACTAAAATCAGGGTTTAGTAGATACTTTACTTCCTACAAGCCTATAACCTAAATTATAATTTGAACATAAGACTTCTGCACAAAGTACGCCATTCAAACAAATATAATAAAGTTTTTAGCTAACTTGTTTCATTATAGTTATCGATCTTTTTCAACATAATATGGTTTCTGACAGATATGAGTCAACTTTAAAAAAAAATAGTATTGTAATAATACTTTCCACAGGTCTATAACCTAAGTGATAGTTTGAATGTATGGCAACTATACAAAGTTTGTCATTCAAAAAATAGTAATCAAGTTTTAAGATACCTTATTCATTATATTTATTAAACATTCAATATAATATGTTTTCTGAAACCAATATACACGCTAATAACAAATTTTAAATATAAGTATAAGCGTGGCAGACTGTAAACAACAATGATGATAGCTACATCTTTAAATATGTTAAAGATTTTATTCGTATTTGTATAGTATTACCTGTAAAACTGAATTGTATATCCTTAAATGTAAATATTTCTTCATGAAAGTGTGATATATTACTCCACTATTTTCAAACAATAACACTTTTATTCATCAGACATTTTTTCGCATAAGAACATTGAGATAAACCGTTAAATCTGTCCCCCCACAATGTAGCAGACGATAAACTTGGGCGTCACGCTTTTGTCCTTGGCAATGTGTATGTGTATGTCTATCTATTTATTTTATAGAGATCAATGTTAAAACCTGACCCAATGTTTGGTTAAAATATTGACACATAGGTAGAGCGCACCAGTTTAATTTATATAGGGTTAAAATATGTATTCATATATAACGCAAATACAATTATCGTAATGGATAGTGTAATATATTTTTAATTTCATATACATTTACTTTGGTGCTTCTAATGATTTTGTTGGATTTTAGTTAGGTTGGTTATGTTTTTCTATATCTTTGACTTTTATTTTACACTCCTAGCAACCCACCTCGGTGGCGTAGTTAGCTAACCCACCAGTCGTTTTGAGCTAAACCACCGAGGACGGGGAGATCGAGGTTCGAATCTCAGTCGGGTGAACTGGAGGTGGTTTTTGCTAGATGGTTTTACACTCTCCCTCCACGTAAATGTGGGTTCACTTCCTCTAAACTCAACCCTCTCAATTCCTAATCCATTAGTGTAATTAGTGCTTAAACGTATAACCCAAACGGTTAGTAAGACGTGGTGCTAAATAAAAATAAAACACTCCTAGCGGAGAAACTCAAGCTGCTGTGAACTACTTAATTATTTTCACTCTAGGCCATACTTTATATATTGTTTTTATTTAAATATCAACGTTACTTTTTTGAAAACTTTTTTGGTACTAAGTAATTTTATTTTTATGGGAGAGATTTCGTGCAACGAGTGTTTATTTCATAATATCTTAACTACTATAGATTCATATGTTTGCTGAAAACACGAGCAGTGCTGATATTTGGTCACGTGACAGCTCTAGTTCAATCACAGGTAGTCTGCTTGGCCGGCGTAGCCCACACTGCTCGAGTAAATATAATGTAAACTTTTCCATAGCTTCTACAGAAAAAAAACCCGATCAGCGCATGCGCAAACTTACAAACTTACGTTATACAGCACAACACATTCTCAAGATGTTATATCTCAAAAGTGATGATGAAAAACAACAGTTTATTGGAAGCCATAAGCCACGAGTTTTATCGATGACAAACTCAAACCCAGGCAGAAAGTTAAACATCTAATTTTATTTTGAATACAGTAACTTGCGCTGATTGTAATATTTTGGTTTTTATGCTTGATGTTTCAATGCATTATGGATAATTAGAGATTCCCAACTCTCTGTGACCGTGTGAACAGCTACACCAATAAGCAATGCGGACTTGCTGTGCTGCTTCCAAATTTCAGCTTATGAATTCACCTTTATTGGGAAACAAATAAAACATTTGACCACTATTATAATTAATCCGCGTGCTTTGGGAAAAAGAAGAAGAGAGAAGACCGTGCTACCATCTAGCGGATAAATTGATACTGAAAATGACGTCTGTGTAAAGGAAAGTAGTTTATCAAAACACAGGTGATTTAAGAATCAGATATTGGTTATAAATAAAGAACTGTCAAACTGACGTTTTATTAAAATTACATTTATTTTAATAATGGCATCTGGCAGGCAGGTTGTTTCTTTTAACTAAAACGCTATAGCATAATTATTTGAGAAATTTTATAATTTAAATTAGCCAACATATTAATGCTATTGTGTTTTTTTTAACATCCTACCATCTTTTTTTTTATATTTATATCTCATCTTGGAGCTCTGGCGGTAGGCAGCCTTTAAAGACTCAGGTTCGTTTCCAACGTGAGTGACAAGGGTGTGTACCTTTATTGTTTGGATAAAGGAACAGGGTTGTCAAGAGAACCTTCCTATCATATTTTTCTCTCTCGATCTGGAAGCCAGTGCCTATTTTTTTTAAACCCAGAGGATATCCTGAGATCTATTTTAGTTACATCACTACCAATATTTTTTTCTTTCATTCATATATAATAAAAATTATAATAATAACAATATTTTTTTTTAAATTTATTTTATCTACACTGTAGCAAAAAGCTTATTATAAATGTGGCTTTCATTATGGTGGTTTATTTTAATTTCTTTATTATTAAAATAGTATTAACAAAATATTTAGATTTATATACAGTAGACCAAAATATTTATGACTTAACTAAATGATTAATTCTGTGTTTGAAATTATTAATATTGCACTAAAAAATAATTAATTGTCAATATATCATTTTTTAAATGTAGAGCGTTTGTGAAAATCAATTATAAAGTATCAGCACTGGGATAAAATAGTAATATATCTATGTCTAAGTTAATACAATGATGCTGACTACAAATAGATTCAATAAGTTTTTGTATTTATAGATAATATTCTTCTAATTGTGTAAAATTCCAATGCGAATTCCGTTTACCCTGAAAGTTAAATAGCTCATTTATCTTGGTTCCACCATGGTGTAGCTTATAAAATAGGGACATAGTGTAGAATGTCAAGATAAAACTGATACCCCTCGGGTTAAACGTAGTGTATATGTTAGCTTGCGAAATACTAGCATTAACCTACTTCAACCCAATTTGGTGCTGCTTGCAATAGACTAGACTGCTGATGATGTGAATATTGGAGTTCAATCACAATATAATGTACTGAGGGTAGTTTTCCAAAATGATTTCTCTCATTCTCCATACAAATGTGGGTACACTTTCTCAAACTCAACCCTCTTCATCTCTAATTCATGAACGTAATTTACATTGGTGTGTAGCCCGAATGGATAGTAAAATGAGGTGCTAAAAAAAACTAGTATTATTTTTGTATGATGTATGAAAAATATATCAAACTCTCATAAATTAACCTTGTTCTAAATCAATCTAATCGGTTTTAGGGGCACTTCCAATGCTTCCTAAACTTTTTTAAAGAATATATCCCAATGACAAATTCGGAACTACCGGTTCTAAAAGGAATAATTGTGAAGACGAATTAATGGCGGGGATAAAATATATGAATTATTCCATTAGGTGCTCTTGTGTTTTGGTTATCTGAAAACAAATTTTATTTCATTTTATTAAAGCGCGATCCGAAATTGTGGAAATCTAGATAGTTGTAATCCATTTTAAAAATTAGATACAAATTATACTTGTTAATCATATTAACTGTCTAATCCTTCAAGGGACAAAGAAATAATACAGCAAGACTGTGTTTGGAGGGATAAAATTAGATAAAGTATTGTATTTAGTTCTTGGAAATAAATAACAAATAATAATAATGGTCTTTATTTATCTGGCGAAGTTAAAATGAATACAACATACAATATTAATAAAGGAGCATTCAAATAAGAATAAAACCATAGCATGCTCACTCATATATTCATTTAAAGCTAAACTAGTTTCAAGAACTCAATTTAGCTAGTTAGACAAGATAAATTGATTAACCGCACGCTTGATGGGAATTTTAGATGTTAGTTGACGAGTCACGTTATTTAGTTTGTTCCACGCCTGTGATGCCAGAACAGTAAAAGAACGAGCATAATTATGTTTGAGATCTCTATATATATGGGAATATACATATGTGGAGTGAATTCTGATCTAGTAGCACGAGTGTGTTTATCCTTCAGAAATAGGAACTGGGAGGATAGGTATTGAGGCTTAGATGTTGACAATATTTTGTGAATCAATACTAATAAATGTCGCCGTCACCTTTGCTTTATTCTTAACCAATACAGTTTAAAAATCTTTAGAAATAGAGTTATGCTGTCGTTGTAGTCATTCCACTAGATCGTATTTTAAGTCATTGTATACTACGTCGCAGTAGTCAAAGTGTGGCATTATTAAGCTCTAGACAAGGATAGTTCGAACATTTTCAACAAATGTAGGCAGGCATACATACATTTTATTGCAAATCAAAGCTACCTGATCTGTCCAAATAAGATTTTCATCAATAATCATACCAAGGTTTTTAGTCATGGTTGTCAGTTGCGCTGTGGCTATTCTTAAGCGTATGTCGGTCAGCAGTAAAGGGTCCACATTCAGTAGTAGTCTGCTTGTTCCTATAAGAATAGCTTGAGTTTTATTAGGGTTCAATTTAAGGCCATTTATTTCAGACAAAGCAAGTGTTCGCAAATGTTTCTTCTTTCCTCTGGGGTGAAAATTCTTTACATTTGATCATATGACTACGCAATTTATCTTATAATTATAAATTTATGAGCTTATTAAATAGTTACGGTACTATATTTGTTTTAAAACCATTTTATTAATATCAGACCAAAGCTGTTATGCAAAAAGTCGTTAGGAATTAACAAATTTTAATTATTAATTAATTTTTAACTATAAAATTATAAATTATTAAATGAAGATTTCTAATGTCATAGAAATATGTTGATACTGATTGGCGATCACATTCACTTTGTCATGAGTCATATTATTAGTAACAACATAGTTTTTTGTTATCTAACCTCAATATAATTTTTTCAGAAATATTTGTCAATCTGATTGATAGAATCCTGATATGTTGGAATTTGTATACTTATATATTCTATAAATGAACGACGGGTTGTAAAAATAATAGAATATTAATTTTTCTAAAAGAAATCTTAAATCCCATAACCTAGCAATTTAATGTATTTAAAACATTCTGAAAGTAATGCATAATTATAATTTTTAATATCTGTTTTATTATATTTATTGTTTAGCATAGTATATCTTTTACCATCCTTAGTAAGCTTAGTTAATATTCCATACAAATGGAAAACGTTTGTAAATTAATCACCGGATTCACTTTAGATTTTATATCCCGTTTTAATATTATCTTTATTTAATAAACATCTATCTATAGTTTCATTTACTAATATCTAACTCTGTGGTATTTCTTTGAAATTTGTTGAATTGATCTGACAATCACTAAGGTTACATACAATTTGGTTTAAACATGTATAATCTCTGCTGGCCGCGTTAGAAACAATTTTCAATAATTTGTTTATAGTCAATTTTTCTTATAATTGTTTTTATAATTATGTTGGTTTATCTATGCCTGTTTACATGGAGTTTCCTAGCTGACAGTTGAGCTAAACTTAAATGTTTTAAGATGGATAGGGAAAAAAACATTTCTTTTGATTTCAATCAAATATGTCGATTTTGTCTGTCTCAAGGGGGTGTAATGTCGGCAATTTTTGACGACGACGGTGAAAATAGTACGATATCATTGCCATCGAAAATAATGGCCTGCGCATCAGTCCAGGTTAGTTCAACATGATTCTTTTAACGTACACCGGTCGAGGTATCTACCTCCATTATGTGATGAATTCCATAATGATGTAATGGGGCCCTGTTTAGGTGTTGGTTTGTCTTGGGCGTAGCCTACAACTATGTTTTATTTAGACTCCCTTTAGTTCACACATTTTTCTTTTGTTTGGGGGCATGTACTAAGGACTGTTTGAGAGCATTTAAATTTCGATGTTGTTAGAAAACAGCTATTAGGGGATGATGTAAAGTTTCTGTGATAAACTGTCATGGCGTGGAACAGTCACACGATTGTGACTCACTAAGGTTATTTGACTTTTTCACCATTCCTAAATAGTTATGTAGAAAATATCAAAAACAAAAATATTAACCCTCTTATTAGAATAGGCCTAGTTTATTAGAGCACAAATAAAATAATTCAAAATCACTAATATTTTAACATAAGGTAGCTTAGGCCCTACAATATTTTAATTCATGTTGTCATTTTTGCAAATTAAATTTGTAGAATTTAAAAAGCCACAGAATCTAAGACATTTTCCAATCTTAAAGGTCAACTAATTTCCCTATTTACTAAATAGGTCAAATGTTTTTGTTTAGTAGGAAATTGGTTGATAGCTAAAACTGTATAATAATGCCCAATCCAACCTATAAAGTTGAGTTGGACAGAGTCTACATCTTTTAAAAGGTTAGTTTCCCTCCAATTATTGCTCAGAATTAGTGTTATACAAAATCACTTAGGCCCCTACCTATGTAAAGCCGGTTCCCATTCTCTTAAAATCACCCAATATTAAACAGAAATAAAGTCTTGTTTGAAAGGGTAGAATGCAACAAAATTAGACCTACTGTTCTTGATAGGAACATTATATTTTACTCTTCAGTCACTATGACATAGATTCATCCGATCAGTTAGTAGTTACTCGCTTCGGTGGCTGCTTTGTCTAAACGCACTACTACTGCAGTTGACTAGAATCCGATGATGGGGTGATTGAGGTTCGAATCCTGCTCGGGTGCACTGAAGGTGGTTTGTGGTTTTTACAAAAGATTATCCACTCTCCACAAAATACAGGTGCACTTCCTATAAGTATAACCTCTTTAATCCTAAACTATTAGTGTAATTAGTACATAAGCATATAACCCAAATGGGTACTTAGGAAAACTTGGCGCTAAAAAAAAAGAAGTTGGTATTAAGCTACCGTAAGCAACCTAATGAATGATTTTGGTCATACACAGGTCACACATATTTATTTACTGGGGGTATTTAAAGTAGCCCCACAGCTTCTTTGGTGCTGACTGACAGCTCACAGCTGAGAGCTGATGGCTTTGAAAAGTTACCATACCAAATTATGTATCCCTACGCCGAACCATATGATCGGCAAAAACATGTGTTTAGCATCTGTCGCTTCTGACAGTTAAAATGTAGGTATATACCTAAATGTTGACCGTCAGAAATCAGCTGTGAGCTGTCAGTCAGCACCAAAGAAGCCATGGGGCTACTGTAGCATACTCTTTCTGAACTGACATAATAAACAACTTAAATTCTAGAACAGATATAACCTAATTGCCCAACCGTTAATTCATCACAATGAAAGGGGAAGCCCCAATTTGACTAAAATAATTTTTGTTGGGCCATTCCGGAACTTGAATCCAGAACACTTAGCCTAGTTCAATATTTAGACAAACCGGCCACCGACTGAGCTAAGATGTTAAACCGTAGAGGTACCGGTAATAGATTTTGATTAACTTTGAAACGATTTCAAGTCAACTTTGATAAATAGTTTTTATTCCCTATTACAAATTATTAAAAAAAGGTCAATTCAATATTCATCCTAGTAATATCATGTTTGGGCTACAGTACCTAGTCATGTAGCGGGACTATTCATAATGTTAAATAGATGATTATTGTTCTGTAGCTTTTACAACAATAAAATATAAGTTAAACATGTGGACAAGTTGGGGAGTAAACAAAATGAATGAGGTGTTTTTGTGTTAGTTTATTTACTCCAGCTTAGAGTTATCCTCACTTGGTAACTGCCCTTTTAGTGAGCTCCAAATCACATGTTTTGCACCTTAATTTTCTTCATACTAAGAAATGGGGATTTGAATCAACACAGTAGTTAAGCCTCTTTGGCAACAAATTGCAAAAGACATAGTGGCTTAGCTGTGTTGCTCACATAACAATATCATTAACATATCTAAGGACACTAACCTGCACTTCGATGTTGTTTGTTAACATTTTAGTTTGCAACACAAAACATGGGGAATTTTTTCCCCGTCAGGTTCTAGCACCGTTCAAGTTATACACATAATAAGTTAATGACATTAAAGGTAGGGATTCAGGTTAAATACATTCATATTTGCATGGAGGGAGAGTGGGAAACCATTTAGGTTAAAATACCCTTAATACACCCGCCCCACCTTCAAACCTCAATCTTCTCGTCAACAACAAATCCAGCCTAACACTGTGAAGCGTTAGGTCATGCGGCTACCGATGCGGGTAATGTGGTGTGTTTGTCACTAAACAATCAATAGGCCTACCAACCCAAGCGTAATAAACCTGATTGATGCGGTTCCAGCTTTCGTGTAACGATGGTCTGCCAACACTCATCTGTCACCGGTGTCTGTATCAGGCAGAGCGCTCCTACGAGTTCAAGCTCCAATGCGAGGATGCGGACGCCACCCTTCGCGAATATGTCAACCGTCAGGGCGGTGGTCAGGTAAGTAGTCGTATTACCGGCTGCGAGAGTACCTTCGACCAATAGGAAGAGGGATAGTGTTACCTCAGGTTGAGTACCGGCTTGGACTGTGTTACCCATCTATATCTTGTGTTGGTCTCAGGGGGTACACATCAAGCAGGAGAGGATGGAAGAAGACGGCAGTGACAACGAGTCCAATCCGCTGCCAGAAATGCACGTGCAAGCCGAGTTGGTGAGTATCGCTGTCCCCTTAATGTACAGGCACGAATAAGAGTTTGGTAGTGAGAGAGGCTTATCATATATTTCACTATCTCACCGGGTAAACAATAAGACCAATAAGTATAGTTATATTCTACCCGCGCCACCGGACGAACGGTCTAAGGCATCATTTTCGCAATAGACTGGAATGCCGATGAAGGAGGGGGATTAAGGTTTGAATCCTGGTTGGATCTACTGAGGCTGGTTTTTCCTAAATTATTTTCCACTCTCCTTTCACACATATCTAGTTACAGTTCCTCTAAATTCAACCTTCCTCATTCCTAACACATTAGTATATTTAGTACATATGCAAATAATCCGAACAGGTATCAGGAAGAGCTCCTAAAAAAAGTTAAGGTATTAATGATTGCATTCATGACAATCATAGTAGGGGGCTACAGGTCAAGGGATGACAACATTCAATAGCGCCTTGTTTCAAAAAGTCAGAAAAACACTAATAATATAATATATAGTCAATTGGTTAAGAAAGAACACTCTAAATACTGTAGGGTACATCAAATAAAATAACCCTAGAATAACTTGAGTACTGTACAGGTGGCGTCATAATTATTTTTCTTGAGTATCACTTTTAGTTTTTCACCGAGAAATAGTCAATTTTTTAAATTTTGTATTTTATTAGTGTTTGAGTCAACTCTTAATTGCCCTTAAGCAATATATAATGATTTGATAATTATATTTGTGTGAAAATTAGTTTTGTTACCCCCTCGCCAAGCACACCATTTGTTTAATTAAATCAACCGATCTCCAAGGGGCCTATAAGGTTTATGTAGACAAATTGGCTTTTGACAAAGATAGGACACGAGAATATGGAATTTGACCAAGATCTGCCACTCCTACAAATATTTTTAATTTATTGCAGTTTAGGATTTTTGTGTGTGTGCGTTAGGCCATAAAAGTCTTTCTCAATTCTTGGCTAGAGACTTTTTAAAGTTGATTTTACTATGCACGATACGAGTTATTCATAATTAATTATTAATTAATATTTAGCACCGCGTCTTACTACCCGTTCGGGTTATACGCTTTAAGTACTAATTACTCTAATGGATTAATTGGGAAGGTTGAAATAGATGAAGTGAACCCGCATTTGCGTGGAGGGAGAGTGGAAAACCATTTAGGAAAAACCACCCCCATTTCACCCAACCGAGATTCGAACCCGATTTCCCCGTCCTCAGCAGTAGAGCTCAACACAACAAGCGCATTAGCCAACTACGCCACCGAGGCGGGTAGTTATTCATACTTAATGATAATAAAAGAGTCCCAAGTGGTTGTGAAATCCACATTTCCAATTCGAAGCAAATTCAAATTGAATACATAGGAAATATTCTTGAAGCCGAATCGATGTTCAGATATTTTTATTTTGTTAATTTTTTTTATGGTTTAAAAAAAAACAATATATTGATATCATTTAAGTCGACCTCGATGGTCTTAAGAGAAGTGCTCACCTCGGGATCTGATGTTCGTGGATTCAAACACGACCGCAGTCGACAGATTTTTCTTGAGCGATAAAAATCCATAGCACAACTTTCTTTCGGAGCCATCAGTCCCATGTCGATTGTGGAGTGTAAAAGAACCCTGGAATGTGTGTGAAATACTTTTACCGGCAATATTGGCGGGCTCTTTCACTCTTGCTAATAGACATTCACGTGTGGGTGATATAATCAGTCGGTTCTGCCTCCTTTAATTCATGCACATCACCTAGAAAAATGTTTATTGCACAATTTGTTGTAGTATTTAATTTTAATACAATAAATCAAGGTATTACTATCACATCATGGAATTCCATTATCAGATTTCAGATTTTTTCCATTTGAACATTAATTTGTAATGTACATAACATCTCAGGATGGTAAATGGCGAACTAAAAATAATTTAATATCCAAGCCATCAATAATATTACTGTCGAAGCTTCAAAATTGTCGAAGCCTGATTTTCATTCAGAGCATAGTAAAAGCTGCTTTTTTTTTTCAGAGCCAAGTCAAAAGTTTTGTACCCCTCTAGTGTGTCAAGATATTTTAAAGTCTTGAAAAATTTCAGTTACTATATTTATTCGATTCTAAGATGTAATCGATTTAAATACGCACCTTAATGCTTCGGTCTCACAACAGAAATAAGAGCTTGAGTCTAAGAAAATAAATACAAGTAGAATGCTGAAATACCCTATATCTAACAAATATATTTTTACAGAATTCTACTCACTAATAACAATAGTACCTTATTTACCAGTGGGTATATTTGCATCACTTTCTTCTGAATTAATATCAGAGTCTACTTCACATTCACAGCCTGACTTTTCCGAATTGTCCTTAACTTTATTATTATGTCATAATATGTCATCTTCTGAGCCATCAAGAGAATTGGTTGAAAAAGAACTGAGATTCTAAGACGCCATCAACTCTAAGATGCACCATGTTTTTAGAAACGTTTAAATGGGAGGAAAAAAGGGCTTCTTAGAATCAAAGAAATATATGTTCATATTAATGGGGTAAGAATGAGGCAGTTATATTCTAGAGGAATTGCACCTGCATTTGGCTAAAAAACCAAAGAGGAAAACAATTTAAGAAAATGTATACTTAGAGATCTTTTGCACACGCTTCAGTGGTTGAACGATGTATGGCATCACTCTTGCAGTAGACGGGACTGTAAATGGCGGGGATATCGAGGTTTGAATCCCGGTCGGGTGGTCTGAGAATTTTTTTTCTTAAATGGTTTTCCACTCTCACTCTCTTTCTCTCTCTCCAGTCAAATGGGGGTACACTTCATTTAAATTCAACTGTCCTCATTTTTAACACATTTACACACTAGCATAATTAGTACATGTGCATATAAACTCAAACAAGTAGTAAGACATGGTGTTAAAAATATCTTTACTCATGATTCAAACCCTAACTTTCTTGTCACCGGCAAAGCAGAAAAATTGAGGAAATAATATATCTATAAACTAGACTTCATATGAGAGACATCTATTCTAAACAAATGAATGAGTAATCAAAATGTAGACTGGTTGTTTGTAGTTGTATATTTATTTGCATGGTTGAGTAAAACTAGAGTTGCATCAACTTCACTTAGGGCTAGTCTTCACTATACAGTTTCACATATGTACATATCCATATCCACAATTTGATTTCATGTCAAGTTGTGATCAAAGCCTCAATAGTATAAATAACTTTAAATAATACCAATGAAATTGCCACTTCTATCACATAATTCACCTATCGAGGAAGGCTAATGCTTGTACAGTTAATTCAACATGAAGAGTGCAAATTAAAAGATAAAAATGATCTCTACCTTAAACTACACACCTTAAGAACGGTGGAATCCTTGTCAGCTCTGCGATAGAATGTTGACACACTAAGCTAAATGTCCCGATTTTGATTTCTTTGTCAAGGTGTCATTTTTAAAATTTACGAATACAGTGAAATCTCCCTTAACGTGACACCTCTGAATAGCGGTTTCTTATTTATAGCGGACATGGCAAAATAAGATTGGCTGTTACGGCGAAACAACTTACCGATAACGAACACATCTACAGACTAATATTTGCGCATAACAATCTCTAAACAGTGGACAAAAATTGAAAAAAAAAACACCAATCCGTTTATAGTGCTTTACTGTTTGAATGTCACCCACTTTCTCACGTGAAGTATGCTGAGTCCCGCCTACCCCCTTTAGTGAAAGTTTAGAAAATAGTACAGTACGGTAAGCCAAGTACAATATTTATTTACTTGTCTAATGATCGTGCATACAACACTGCACATTTCAGTAACTAGATTGTTGTGGTTAATATCCAAAGGGGTGACCTGGTGGTCTAGGGGTAAGGTGTCAGACTTCTATGCTGGCGGCCGGGGTTCGATCCCCGGTCCCAGCAAAGATTTATCTNGTATGCTGAGTCCCGCCTACCCCCTTTAGTGAAAGTTTAGAAAATAGTACAGTACGGTAAGCCAAGTACAATATTTATTTACTTGTCTAATGATCGTGCATACAACACTGCACATTTCAGTAACTAGATTGTTGTGGTTAATATCCAAAGGGGTGACCTGGTGGTCTAGGGGTAAGGTGTCAGACTTCTATGCTGGCGGCCGGGGTTCGATCCCCGGTCCCAGCAAAGATTTATCTGATTACCATACCCTTCCTTCACCTCTGACAAGACATCTTGTGAATGTGAGGAATGACAGGTCTCCACCGTGGTTCGGATTCCACGTTAAACTGTAGGTCCTCCATTTCATCTCACAACCACCCTACCATTACACATTAGCGTAAGTGCGTATAACCCGAACGGGTAGTAAGACGCGGTGCTAATAATAATAATAATAATAATATCCAAAGTACAGAGGTTCATATAGATTTAACTCTGTTCAAGAAGTATGTTAAATATATATATATATATTTACAAATGATGGATACCTCTTATCAATGGACAATTTTTTGATCCCAGAGGGTGTCTGCTATTAAGAGATGTCACTGTATATATTTCACCTAACTTAGAATGATCATATTCCTATTTCAAATAGCTATCATTCTATGTGAAAAAAAAGTAGTGAGCTAGAGGTGAGGAAGGTTAAATTTAGAGAAAATGTTGTCATATTTTCTCAAGGGTGAGGATATACCCACAGGGATGCAAATCCGGACCTCCCTGTCACTGTCAAACTCAAACTAGACGAGCTTGATGCTTAGTTCACCGATGTGGATAAACATTTTTGAAAGTGGTTGAAAGTTTTCTAAAATTTAGTTTTAACATATTGAGGTACATCTCAGATTACAATTGACTCAAACCTTCTCATCTTCGGACCGGGGAATATTCATGATTTCCATGGTGGTGCATATTGTCTCCGATGTAATATGTGACGCATGTGTCATTGTGTAGTGAAAACTTAGCTTACAATCAACCTTCCTCTCTTTGTGTTGTCAAACTATTGAATCCAATTGCCAGCAACCAATAAACAATTACCATGTTCTGGATTGACCTCTTTTGTGCAAACCCAGGTTGATCACATGTTATTCTTATTTTACAGAGCTTGGGCGCTAAAGAAAATGAACGGCGGGTGTGTTCTTTGAATGGGTGTGAAAGCATGAACGAGGGCCCTGAGCCACATAGGGGTGTAACACCGAGTTATATAGCTTTTAACAGCAGTGAGTTGCAATCGATGGGATTCACTTTCCCCAGCGACTTGTGTGCGACACAGATAATTGTGAACGAACGGGACATTGATACGGTGGTGGTGGTTGTAGACCCCAGTAACTGTGATCTAGATGAAGAAGACGAGGTGGTTAAAACGCTACAAACGAACAACAAAACTATACCAAAAAAAAAATCGGAAAGTAAGATCGGTCGCCCACATGCGTGTGGTACCTGCTCAAAAACATTTTCCCAGAGGGCGCATCTAACCAGGCACGAACTCGTCCACACGGGCAAAAAGCCTTACGGGTGCACCGTCTGCGGTAAGTCATTTGCCGACAGTTCGACATTGACGACACACTTCCGCAGCCACACCGGTGAGCGCCCGTTTCCTTGTGACACTTGCCCCAAGGCTTTTGCGAGCCGCTCGGACTTGCGCAAGCATGCGTTCATCCACTCGGGCCTACGGCCGCACGTGTGCCAGGTCTGCTCCAAGTCGTTCACGCGCAGCACGAACCTGCGAAAGCATGCCCGCGTACACAGCGGGTTGAAGCCTTTCCGCTGCGCCCAGTGCACCCGCGGTTTCTCGGCGAAAGGGGACCTCGCAAGGCACATGCTGGTCCACTCGGGCGACCGCCCGCACGTCTGCGAGCAATGCTGCGTGTCGTTCTCGCGCCGAGACAAGCTCAACAGACACATGCGCAAGCATGAGCTGGAACAGCAGCAGGGGAAGATCCCCAAACTGGAAGGAGAGGAGGACGCCCCGGGCCTTGGCCACCTAGGGGAGTTCGCCAACCTCACTGATGTATGGAGTAGACTTAGTTTGAAATCTAACAAAGACAATGATGGCAAGCTCAGTAACTAGTGTCATGGCTAAACATGTTGGTAGATCTTTCTTGGATTAGGAGAAAGTAAGCTACTGTCCTGTTATTAAAACAAATTCTGGTGCATTCATATTCATGTGATCATTTCATGACAGGTTTTAAAATTCACCTTTTTTTTTTAATTCGACATTTTGATAAATAAGATCAATAAAAGTGTAGTTTCAACTATTCTCAAAAAAAATATATTTGTAGAACTAGTAGAATTGTGATTATAATACTTTAGAAAACCGCTACTAACCCACTTAACTCACATCATTAATTGATATTCAATTACATGTTAATTACTATTTAATCTTGTACAGTTTTGTTCAATGCTTCGTAATGCTATGACACAATGGAAATCTTGATGAAAATAATTTGTGAGGATTTGCCACCATATCTGAATCTAAATAATGTTCTAATTTATAAACTGTATGTCTTTTAATGAGATTTTATTCAGTTGCTGGCAATTGCGATTGCAGTGTGATTGTTTTTTTGGTTTTCTTGTTGTTAAAAGAACACTTTTTCTTTTGTTGGCTTGTAGTCAATCATTTCTTTGAATCTGTGTTTGTCTTCTTTGGTGGCCCAAATGAAAAACAATTAGTGGTAAAATGGAACAATTATCAACTGTTCAACCTCCATTGCAAGCAATTGAATGGTTTTGTGGTATTTTTGTCTGTCTATGCATTATAAGCTTTTGTTTGGTTATGGTAGTGTAGTATTTATTTTACCTAGTTTATTTATGTTTTACTAGATTACTATTCTTTGGATTTATGTAACTTTGCTATTTAGTTTTTTGTTTGTAAATTCTATCTTTGTTAAACTTTGTTCCTTTCATAGTAGTTGCACTTAAAGCTATAGTGAATTAGTTTCTTTACTGATTACTGATTAAAATAGTCTTACCTGTGATTTGGTGACATTTCAGAATATTCAGATGAAGAAAGAATGCGACTCGGTTGACGGGGATGACGAATCAAGAACTGACGCGAACACAGGTGAGATGAACCATGTTGATTCCAGCCCAGACAATACCAAAAGTAAAACTATCATCGATATCCCGGACGACCTCCCGATTCCGTTAAGATGTGGGAGTAGCGTCAGTGTCCACAAGGTCAGAATGGACCAAAACGGGTCGCAAAACACACTGAAACTCGGCAAAATGTTCACAAATAAGAAGAAAATGTCTGTCAGGGGAAAGTTCTATTGTAATATTTGTCACAAAACGTATACCGACCCTGGGTATTTTAAGATACACCAGCAGATACACACGGGTGTGCGGAACCACCAGTGCTCAATGTGCGACAAGGCATTCTTCCGGCGCCGCGAGCTTTTGAGGCACGAGAAGGTTCACACTGGGGACAAGCCCTACGCGTGCGAGATCTGTTCCAAGTGCTTCTCACGGCGTGACAAACTGACCCGTCACATAAAGGTACACACGGAACGCAGGATGTTTGTTTGCAACGAGTGCCCCGCTCAGTTCCTGCGCCGCGAGGAGCTGTCCCGTCACACGCAGTGCCACACGGGCGAGCGCCCCCACTGCTGCCCTACTTGCTACAAGACCTTCCCCACAAGGGCCGAACTGACCCGGCACTCGGCCACCCACGCGGAAGTGAAACCCTTCCAGTGCGACCGCTGCTCCATGTCTTTCTGTCGCAAGGACAAGTTGACGCGCCACAAGAAGACTCACATCGATAAACCGTATTCGTGCGGCGAGTGTTCGATTTCTTTCAGCGTGAAGGAGGCATTTGAGAAACATGTCTACGTACACCACTGGAGCGCGATGGATGCCGGTTCAAACGGACCGGTGGATGGGATGGATTCAAACAGTGACTCGACTGAAACCACCAAACAAGAAGACACGGAATTCTCGCTCTCTCGTTTAGGGAAGAATCCCGAGATCTTGCTGTTCCCTATCCCTCGAAAGTAGTACTTCATTACAGGTAAATGTTTGGACCATCCAGAATAACTGTAAGGTTGGTAATGTGATTGAATCAAATCTGTCTTAAGATCGACAACCATAGTAAATTATTAAAAATGTTTATGTTCACATTTAATACTTAAATTTTTATGAAACTAAATACAGTTGATTCAATGCTAACATGAACCTATTTTATCATCTAATTTCCTTGTAGGTGTTAGTGATAAATTAAGAATAGCAATACGGATGCTTTCATCAACATAAATTAAGCTGCTGTGGGGTAGATGATGGTTTGTTTCAAAAGTCATTTAATATAACAAATGATCGCTATTGTGGCCGAATGGTTTAAATCACTACGCTCGCAGCAGACAAGACTGCCAATGACAACTCAAGGATCGAATCACGGTTGGGTGTACTGAGGGATGTGGTTTTCCACTCTCTCTCCACACAAATGTGGATACATGTTCCTTAAAATATTACCTTCCTAATCTCTAATACTATAAGCATATATAATTTGAACGGGTAGTAAGATGCAGTGCTAAGAAACATTACAAATTATTTCTATATTTTAAATTAGGTAGGCTTGCCAACATACCTACCTGGATGAATGCGGTAATAAAGATTGTGCAAATAAAACGCCAATAAACACAAACACCTAGTTTCAAAGACAAACTTTCACTGTCACAGGCATCTTCTTCAGGTTCCGAGAGTAAACTATTCTTGGTTGGCCCACAAGGTTCACTATCAGCAGATGATTTTGTTTTCCAGCTAGGATTGGATTGTGTAAATATAGCATAATAAATATAAAACAATAATATAAACAGTAACTAGATGGTAATATTCTTTCTTATAATCCATTCATTTAAGTGATAAATTACTGGTCTGGGGCCTGGATGTTAAATTCATATTATAATTGGTTCTGAACCACCAATAAGAAATATTACTCCGGAAAATTAATTTTTTTTTTTTGAGAATTTGATTCTAATCTGAAATGTCCTCAAATCCTTGAATCTCTAATATCCTTAATGATTCAAAGGCCCATCTCTAGTCTTGAGTTTCATGAGCATAAAATACATTTACCGGCGTTTTGGGCTTGTCGCGGATGTGAAAGTGCTAATTTGTTTTGCCCTGAAATATTACAAAAAAAATAATTCTAAAGATGTATTTTGTAGCAGGCTGGAAATGTACAAGCTTCCCAGCTAGAATCATCTCATCGTACACGCGTAGTAATAAACTCGAGGTTAAAATAAAAGAGAGGATTTCCACCCCTCATTATCGCTGATCTGGTAACTCATTAGCTCACTTTTAGTGGAATAGTCTGTGTTGTGTCATTGATATTCAAAAATCATCCCTGGAAGATTCTCAAGTGAGTGATTACGTTACCCGCCTCGGTGGCGTAGTTGGCTAACGCGCTAGTCGTGTTAAGCTCAACCGCTGAGGACGGGGAGATAGAGGTTCGAATCTTGTTCGGGTGAACTGGGGGTGGTTTTTCCTAAATAGTTTTCCACTCTCCCTCCACACAAATGCGGGTTCACTTCCTTTAATTCAACCTCCCCAATTCCTAATCCACTAGCGTAATTAGTACTTAAAGCGTATAACCCGAATGGGTAGTAAGACGCGGTGCTAAATAATAATAATAATGATGATCATGTTGAAAAGAAAGCTTCCTCGTCATCTCAGGTAAACAAGGAAATCAGAAGAAACTACAAAATGAATTTTAAATTAGCTGTAATACCTGAGGGCGCAACAAATAAATAACGCGCAGGTTGCTAATAAGTTTAGTGTTTCTAAGGCAAATATATGGCTTTGGAATACATATATATAGAGATAGTGTTTAGGAGTGCCTGCGCATCAAGACATGCATTCAGAGTGCTTAAAAAAACTGTTGAATTTTTAAGTTTTTACCTTGAGGTATATTCGAGACCTTTTATTTTTTCATGTAGAACACCTTAAAAATATTAGGGTCGTATTATATGCGAGGAAGTATATTCGGGCCGATACGGTATATTATTGTGACAATACTATTATATAAAAACACTTGGTTTTCTATCTATCTTATCTGAAGTGCTGCCAAATATAAAGTGAAAAATAAACTGGAAAACAAAATTGGCTGCTTACAGTCAAACTTGTAATCCAACCAAGGGCATCAGTCTACTCTCTTAACCTGAAGAAGCTGCTTGTGGCAGTGAAAGCTTGTCGTAAGAAATGTGTTTTTGTGCTTTTTAGTGTTATATCCAAACAATTTATACTCTTGTATCACTAAGTAAATGTGCCCGTTATCCATCCTAATTCAAACTGTGATTTAGCCCAGTGCTCTATTCCAAATAAATAAACCTAACATTTTCAACAAATTTAACTTATGGACTATTTAAAAATGTGGCTTTGATGGGTTTTGGTTCATGATAGCTCTTGTCACCTGTGACCCAGTCAATTTAAATTTCATTCACCTACTTCTCCATAATGTTTGACTGTCAATTCACCAATCGTCAAACTGTTAGTGCTTCACTTTCCACTTAATAAGGCAGTGTTGACAACATTTTCAATTATAAAATGGTGTGTGCCACCTTACAAACTATGAAGCCCTCCCTCGCACTTACCATTTCTCAAGGTCATTAGTACAATGAAAACAAATGATCATTCATTAAAAATCTCAACATACTAGATAAGTTTGCCGTTTCACTCTTATATGTGAGAGTTTGCACCATAAAAATACAGGTTTAATTCAAGGATATGAGGCTAGCACGATTCACTTTGCGGTCTTAGGTCAGTGTTCGGTTTAAACCATCTGTATCGGGGGTTGAATTTGGTTTTTTCACATAGTTTACTGTTCACATTTTGAGTTTTGAAAGTAAAGCTCGATTCACACAAATGTATGTTGAACTACAATACTTTGCACCGAAAACTAGAAACAGCTAATTACTTATATTTTATTTTATACTGGATAAACTTTTCTTTAAGATTAATATCAAGATGGATATTTTCAAGTTATTTTAATGTGTCTTAAAAAACAAATAAAAACAGAACAAATACTATACACACACATTTCATTTAATGAGTTATTTCAAATAATTTCACAACAGTAGAAGCAGTTGTCTGCTGGTATCTCACCTTTTAGTTGCACGAACACTGATTGAATTGGTTGTTTTTGAAATTTGATTGGTTCCTCCAACGTGATGTTATCGCACAGAAAAAAGGAAAGCTCAAGTTATTTCAAGTTTCGCCGAGCGAATAGTGCTGATGAGGCTCAAATCTTGTGATTGGGTCTATTTTAATGGTGAACATTTGAATCCACAGTACCTATTGGGTACTTTTGTATTACCTTAAAGTCCACCCTACTTTACCTATCCTCTCAGAAGTCTGGTCTTTACACTGTGATTTTAATGATTGGAACTGTTTTCAATTCCGCTCATTTAACAACTTAAAAATGTGTAAACTTTCACTGCTGACAACTTTCTTGATAAAATGTCCCAACTAAAAAAGTGTTACTGGTTTAATATAAATCTGATCCATCCAAACCATTAAGTAACACAGATTTTTTTAAACTTCAATCAACATTATATTATTATATTAATTAGAGATGTGTTGAAGCCACTTTTTTATGAATC
The DNA here is from genome assembly GCA_902151425.1 of Timema shepardi. NCBI lineage: Eukaryota > Metazoa > Arthropoda > Insecta > Phasmatodea > Timematidae > Timema > Timema shepardi. The sequence continues at coordinate 62,163 of CABFVX010003552.1, read as the reverse complement.
TAAATCTTCAGGTTACCCTTGAATTTCAAAATAGTAACTAAATGTTACATTAATGGTCTGGTTGTTAAGTTTTCACTTTAATTATGTTGGGCCTGGACCAACAATAAACAGTATTAGAGCTATAAAACAATTTCTAATTAATTTTTTTTAACTCGCTATTTTTTTTTTCAATCACCAATTCGATATTTTCTCGAATCCTCGAGACTCCTTGAGGATTCAAAGGCTTTATTTTTAGTATTAGTATTGAATATTAGCAGTAGGTTAGTTACAAAATATAATGTCCAAGATGAAATAGCCCATAATATTAAGGGGAAAAGGGGGAAGACATCTTACACATATGTTCCAGGACAACTAATAGGTTTCCACATAAGAACTCCAGCAAATTCTTGTTTTTTTAAAATTAATTTAATTATTACAGAGACCGCTTTTAACCACAATGTAAAGTGCGTTAAAAAGGTTTCATGATTGTCTAACAGATGATAACTAAATTTGAGTTAAAATGGGACCTTCCTCCCTTTTACCTAGTACTCTTTATATGCTATCAACTGTTCTAATCAAATTAATTTTTTTTTGCACAAAATAATGTAATTTTCTAGCGGATTTATTAAAATTTTATACAAAGCAGATCAAAACACAGATTGAAAAACTATTAAAGTAATTTGTTTAGATTAAAAGATCTCACTACATTACATTAAGGGCCAGTCTTATGACTCTTGGATAAATATTTTTATCTGATCGATAAGTTAAAATTGCTTCTTATGACTGCCCGATAGTATTTATCTGCCAGATAAAACGTATTTATCTATCACATTTTTATCAGGAGATTTAAATACCTGATAACTTTTATCTGGAAGTTAAAATGGCTGCTGCCATAGTGACACGTTGATATTCATGAGGTTTCGTTTATCAGAGTCTGTTTTTAGGTAAAAATCTTGGTTTGTGTGTTCAGTAGGCACAGGCTTAAGCTCTAACTATATATAAAGTTAGAATGATCAAACCTAGCACCGCGTCTTACTATCTGTTCCGGCTATACGCTTATAAGGTTAGAATATTTAATTCACACTTTTATAAAAACTGACAAGCTATTTGTTGAGTTATAGTTATATAAGAACAAATTATTTAAATTTGAGTACAATAAATGAAATTTTGTAAACGTTGTACCCAACTATTTCCCACATTTTGATATAAACACTGAAATTAATACTCGCAAGACAACCTAGCTTCTGCACCCACGTGACGCCATCTGTTTACTCACACTCGTTTAGCCGACATTATTTAACAAATGTTGAGGGTTGTAGCCACTTTCCAGGTTGTACGCTTGCATGCACCAATAAAAAAACATTACCAACCTTGCGTTTTATACTTAAAAATATATTTATTCTACAGCAACAGATAAATTCAGTTCATATTATGTGTAAAATATTAAAGTGGCTGATAAGCCTTTATCTGGTAGCTAACTTTACTTTCCTGATAGCAGTATTTATCCGGTAGTCAAAAGACCGGCCTTAAAACAATTATACATGTTTTCATATTATTTTTTTTGTCAGTTCTCCTTTGGTTTTGTCAAATTTTCAGCATGACAAAAATATTGTTTAGGCTTGTGTGAACCTAAAATAGATTTAAAAAGTCTGTTTTTTTTAAATAATATTTTATTACAAATATGGTATGTATTTAAATATCAAATCTCATACCTGAAAAAAAAATTGTTACTACAAAACTAACTATAAATACTGGAAGTATTTTTAGATAGTATGTAAAAGCTTACAGCTTCACAATTTTGAGTGTCACAGAAATCGTTCTATTAAAGAAAAATCTTTAAGACAAATTTATTGCTGTATAAATAAAATTGTTTCAATCTAGCCAAGCAATGTTTTTGGTACCAATATTTTACTGGAGAACTCAATCCGATATTTCACTGAACTAATTGATTCAATTTTTAAAATTTATAACTCAAATCTTTTTTGTATGCGTTTCTCCAAACTGAATTCTTACACTTGTGCCATAAAATATTGAAAAAAAAAGGAAGACAACATAAGAGTTGTATTTTTTTTAACGACCTTTAAACTAAGCGTATCAGACTTGTTAAACACTAATTTTCTGACAAACATTGGACATATTTGGTAATCAAATTCAACCATTTTTTTGGGAATGATTCCTTGAAAGTGTAAACATTTAGTGCGCCAACCTAACAAGATCAAATAATACCCAAATTTCAAACATAAAAATATCAAATCGTATAGTCCTAGATTGTATAATGTATCAAACCGCATTGTATGTTGGTTCATTGAAAGTTCTACAGGGGGCACAAAATCACATACGTAGGTATGTTCAGCCAACATGCTCGTCTTAGTCATAATCGGGTTTCTTGAACTTTTGCCGTCTTGCAAGTTATAGAAACTTTCACTCGATGTATTGTTATCGGAAAACTTCAAGACAATTCATCAGATATGAAAACAGTATTTTCTTGAATCACTAGTAGATTAAAAAGTGCAGGATAGCAGTAATCAATAAATATGAAAACGACAGGCAAAAGTTTAGCCGAAGCTGTGTGGATATTCTCAAATCCATAAAGTTTTATCATGGAAATGTCTTGTAAAAATTGTTGTTAAATCCATGTTTTATTACAATGATACTAAATGACAATTAAAAAAAAAATCTTGAGAAACAAAGTTTTAAACGTTCTTGCTATTGTATTTAGTGTTTTAGTGAAACGATTATCGATAATTTATATCTAACTACTTGTGAATGTGAGGAATGCCAGGCCTCCACCGTGGTTCGGATTCCACGTTATAACTGTAGGTCCTTCATTTCATCTCACAATCACCCTACCATCACACATTAGCGTAAGTGCGTATAACCCGAACGGGTAGTAAGACGGGGTGTTAATAATAATAATAATAATAATAATAATAATAATAATATCTAACTATGGCCTTCCAGCTCTCCCACACATTTTAGTTGTTTAAAATATAACGCAAATTGTTGACCTAACCTCACAAGCCATAACAAATAGCCATCGTTCATATTAACAAGGACTTGATCCGTTTCGGTGCCAATGGCAGGGTTCGAATCCCGGTGGGGTATACTGGAGATGGTTTTAATCTATCCCCACACAAATGGGAGTACATTTCCTCAAATTAAAACTTTCTCATCTCTAAAACACCACTAATATAATTAAAACATGTACGCTTAACCCAAACGGTCAGCTAAAAAAAAACCTCCCTAAAGACAAACAAACAAGGACTTGTGGACATTGTCACAAGGGAAATGTGAGAGTTTTGTTAGGTCATTTGATTACTGGTTCCGCAACTTTGATCAAATGTACACGCCCTTTTGTAGCTATATTCAAAATTATATTAGTGTCCTGTTAAGGTAAAACTATGTCCATTCCATACATGTCTTAATCTCATATTTTTTAGGACACAAATTATTACTTTTATTTTAACTACGGTAAGAAAGAACTTGTTTTATTTCTTTAATCAATTGAATTTTTGTAACATTTAAATTTTTCTTCTATTATTTATATATATATATATATATATAGCACCGCGTCTTACTACCCGTTCGGGTTATACGCTTTAAGTACTAATTACTCTAATGGATTAGGACTTGGGAAGGTTGAATTAGAGGAAGTGAACCCGCATTTGCGTGGAGGGAGAGTGGAAAACCATTTTAGGAAAAACCACCCCGAGTTCACCCGACCGAGATTCGAACCTTGATCTCTCCGTCCTCAGCAGCCGAGCTTCAACACGACAAGCGCGTTAGCCAACTTCGCCATCGAGGCGGGTTTCTCTTCTATTAAATAATGGTTTTAACTTACCACCATTTTCTCACTTTCCACTCCCCAAATTCTTGTAAAACTCTGACATATTCAAAAGTACGCTTCTTTTTAAATCACGTCTGCCCTATTGTCTGTAAATGACACAGTATGTGCTGCTCTGTAGGGGAAGATTTGATCACTGATGGAAGTGAAATGGAACTAATAGACATTTGTGGAGCCCAGCCCATGTGTCAATTGTTTACTTTTCTGCATTAGATGAACTCTTGTAACATACAGCATTGCACGTGCTCAAGGAGTATTGATAGATTTATTGGACAATCAACGCAATAAAAATGATAAATGATTTATAAAATTGTATTTTCAAGGAGTTATTGACCATCAATTAAAGTGAATATATTTTCCCCAATAAACACGGTTAAAGTTAGAGCAACCTTTAAGATCTTGTTAGTTCAATTTTGGTACTCCCAACCACAACTCATTTCGCGCCAATTGAGACCGGATAGTTTTGGTGTGCTACGGTTGCTCCAAAGCAGGGGCTGGCAACATTTTTTGGCCCCGATCGACTTACAAGTTTATCAAAGAGGTCCCATGAACACCTTCGCTTTCTTTGCTTTTCATTTACTTTTTTCTATAAATATAGAATAAATGAGACTACATTTTAATTTATTTTAACATTATTAATTATCATCGATCAAGGCTATTTTGGCCATTAATATTATTTCAAAGTACATGATATATTTGCGAGTTTATAAGAAAGAAGGGTAAACTTTTAATAGCGTTGTTTTTTCACACGGTTTACTGAAAATTGCCACGAGATTGACTAGTTGCCGACGATCCTTGCTCTAATACTTGTTTCAGCTGGTGTGCCATAGGAACTTGGGGAAGATAAAAAAAGAACCAATAAAAATAGATAATTTTAAATACATGATAATATGTTTTTTTTTAAATATCACAATTATTAGAATTACAGCTATTAAACTTTCAAACAAAACTTAATTTCATTTTTTAAATGATACAATTTTTTACTTTTAAAAGTGTTAGTGTGCCTTGGTGGTTTTAGGCCCTTTTTCAGTGGGCTGTGAGTTGAAAAAGATTGAAAATTGTTCATCTAAGGGTTGACATGGGAAACTATTGTTTGGGAAATAGTGCTACAAGATTTTATTTTTGGTCTGATCTGTTACAAAACTTGTTGACGGTGTTGGGTTAAATGAAAGCCACGGTCATGAGATAAACCACTATTATATCACCACATCGATGCCTCGATCTAGAACCTTAAAAAAAATTTCAGTCATTTCATAGTTATCTGTGTTGGGACAGACTTAGTTTTAATTTGGCGCAAAATCAGACAAAATATAAGTGATTAGGTTTTAAATCGGTACATTTTAGTGCCAGTATTTTGGCTATTAGTGGCCTATTTTAATAAAACAGAATGATGAGCATCATAACTTAATAAAATGAATCAACATTTCTCGGAAAAGAGGTTGACAATATGATTCATTTGGCTCCCATTTTATGTCGGTAATTCAGTCTGTTTATAGTATTGATTGATGAGCACTGTCAAATGATTTTTTAACTATCAATTATTGAATGATGAAAACTACCAAATTGATCATTCCATAGCTTTTGATTGTTTTCATTCAATAGCGCACTTTATATATGATAGTGTAAACATGTGATTAAGATTTTATATGCATTTGAAAGTTATAAAAAAGGCTATGTTCTGCGTTAATGCAGGACTCTGGAACCTAACTCGTCGTACTAGCGGGGCCCTATTATATAAAAAAAAATTGCTTAGAAATTACATAGTCTAAAATGAAGAAATTTGTAACTATGCTGCATGATTCGTGATTAAAAAAAACTTTACTATGTTATGCTCAAAACACTAATTACAGTATTTATATAATTCAGTAATTAGGGCAGTATTACACTTCAGCCAACATTCTAGGTCAAACATTAGGGATTTTATTTCCTAGCATAATCACCTAGACATTTTTCCCTATCAGGAAATCTTAGCATTTTAGATACTTTTATTTCAGAATTCAACATTTATTTGTCTGAATGTGGCATAATTGTTTGTAAGTTCAGATTCGCATTGAGTTACAAAGTGTTTCTGCAAGTATTGTAATGGTAATAAAATATATCACACTGAGGCATCTTTTGGATTCGAAATAACCCTTTCATCTCTAGGACATTTTTATTTTGTGCTTAATGTATGGATTCAATAAGTCATGGCAAGGTAACCTAAATTTCCATTTGTAGATTTACCAAACTCATCTTCCTTCAGATAACATGCGATTAAAAATACAATTTTGATGTATTTTGTTATCTGTTAACAAGAATAATTATTGTTATAATCTTAAGGATGTGCGAAGGTCTGTTTTAAAATGCAAAGCGAAGTTTGAAACACGGGAAGAAAGAGAGTCGGGAATCTCGAAGTTTTTCTTGTTGTCATATTTTAATTTTTAAATCATCCAATAAGTGCTTCTATGTAAAGAGAAAGGTTGTAAGTAAAAACAAACCACACTCTATTCTTTCATCCAGACACACAAACTGTTTAGAGGTTGTACTAATAATGATTACATGTTTAAATGTCATATTTAGTTAGACATTTCAGATCTGTTCATAATATAGTTTCTCTTCTTCCTTTGAAATTTGTCAGCGATGTGAAAGTTATGTTGGATATCTTGAAACAAAGGAGATAAGGTCTTTGTTCTCAAAGTTACTCAAGCCCCTACAAAAGTCCTACGATACATTAATGAAAAAACAGCCCAATAACTGTAATTAATACGTCTGAAATAATGATGGGAAGCAAATGACGGTACTTGTACACCTAATAGTCAACCTGGCAGGTTCACATAGACATACAAATTGTTTCTCATACTCACTACACAATTTCTTTACTCCTTTAACGCCCACGGATACCCACTTTGGCGGCCACATGGTCTAAGGTATCAGTCTCGCAATGGATGGAGCTATCGAAGACGAGAAGGTCAGGGCTCGATCCCGGTCTGATGTACTGAGGGTGGTTTTTCTTAAATGGTTTTCCAATCTCCCTACACACAGATGTGGATACACTTCCTCTAAATTCAAACTTCCTTATCCCTAACACATTAGTGTAATTAGTGCACAGGTTTATAACCTGAATGGGTAGTAATACGTGGGGCTAAAGTCCATGGAGATGCCAGATGAACATTTCGTAACTACCCATGTTACAAAAAAGACAAAAACGATGGATGATAAATTGAAATGATCATTTATTACGAATATCGAGTCTTACTACCTGTTTGGGATACATACTTATTTACTAATCATAATTGATGGCTTTAGGGATCAGAAAGGTCATATTTAAAGGAACTGTATCTGCATTTGTCTGGAGGGAGATTATAAAACCGTTTTGGGAGAAAAAAACTTCAGTAAACCCGGTATAGATTGGAACCTAAATCTCTCTATGATCGGCAATCTATTTTATTGCGAGAATGATACCTTAGACCATGCAGCCACCAAAGCAATTTTAAATATAATTGAAAAATGAAAACTGGTCACGAAAATTGAACTGGGAACTTTTGGTGAGCTAAACCAAATATCTAGGGCTCAATTCTGGTGTCTAGGTGTCATTTTTCAAAAAATATTCATACTCTAGAAAACCCAAGGTGCGTGGCTTTAAATTGATTTGTAATTAGATCAAAGAACCGAAATAATAGAAACAGATCTGGCAACATTTTGGGGCCGACACATCATGACACAACATTAATTGTGTCATTGTGTTTTTGTGTACCTGCCACATTTCTTTTAGTGTGTCTTCCTATCTTTGCTCTAATTTGATATAATATAAAATCTCCTATAATGTAAATAAACAGAAGCCAAATTTTAAGAACTGGAGGAAAGTAGCAGTAATTTGAGTGTAGAAGTAATTGTATCAATGATTTGCTGTTTGTTGATTAAATAGCGAACCTGTGGATGTTCATATTATTAGCGTTTTCTAGTCTTGAAGTTACATTTAACTAGGAAATAAATATATGTACATTTTTTGCACTCCTTTGTATTGTTTATTTATTAATTACTTTTTAAAGTACAAATTGGTGAGCTTACGTAATTTTGTATTAATGTGATGGCATGGAATAAAGTGAGATAATTTTAAAATATATATATATACCAAAGTAAGACTGTTTGTGTATTTTGTAAATGGGGCAACTTTTTAGGCCCGAAGTGATTGCACTGTGGTTGTAATTTGTTTTTAAATGTTTCCAGTCAGTCCTGTGTATTGAATGTATGTGACTTTTTTTTTTTGTAAAGCTATTAGGGCAACACTACGTAAGAAACACAAATTTTTTCTGTGGAGATTGTGTACTTAAAAATTATTAGAACAAAATGTCAAAAACTAAAACAAATATGGAAGTTATGATGTGGTAAACTAGCTAATACATCAGAGGTTATATTTGAAACGCTGTATTAACATTCATTTTAGGAATGATTTTGTATGAGATTCCAATAAATAGTTCGGTTATAAAGTGTTCAGTGGTTTAATTTATTTTATTTTTTGTAGATAATGTACGTTACTGGATTGAAGCAGTCGAATTGTCTTTTACGATCAGCCCCCCGCCCCCCGGCTTACCCCGCATAGTGCTGTGTTAATCCAATCACTGATGTTAAGAGCACGTCTCATTCTCATATTTTCTGGAATGTTATTGAGGATTTGAAGATCACATGTCTATTAGAAATGTAAACTGAACATTTAATTCATACATTTCACTTTGCGCTCCCACTTTTTGACCACATCAGAGTACCTTATTAATAAATAGGGGCGTCACTTTGGTGGTGGTACACCATCTTCTGTCCCCCAATGTTGGGAAAAAAACTTTAGTTTTGGGAATTTTTCACATTATTGTTTGTTTATTTTTTCAAAGTTTAGTCAAACTGAAAGAGAAGATTTTTCACATTGTTTTATACACTTGATGTCATCATGTGATAAAAAGGTTGATCGAACACGTCCCCCATCATCAATAGTTTGGTTATTCTCTGCTGTATATCTTCTGAGCGAAGAGATCATTACTGGAACAAAAAGAAAATTAGTATCATCAGCAGAGCTAATTGTGGGGTAGCAAGCTGGAATTTTACCCAATTGGACTAACCGCGTGTTTACACAAAAGATGGTTACCTGGCAGTCTAAGGGTAAGGTGTCGGACTTTTGTGCCAGGGGGTCCGGGGTTCAATCCTCGGTCCCGGCCCAGATCTATCTGATTACCAAACCCTTCCTTCACCTCTGACAAGACATCTTGTGAATGTGGGGATTGCCAGGTCTCCACCGTGGTTCGGATCCCACGTTAAGCTGTAGGTCCTCCATTTCGTCTCACAATCACCCTACCATTACACATTAGCGTAAGTGCGTATAGCCCGAACGGGTGGTAAGATGCGGTGATAATAATAATAATAGCTTTATTTTCGCTGTTTAATTTTTTTGGTATTCATAATGCTTCAAACCTACCCACATAAAACATTATTTTTTCTTTATATTTTGTATTTTTATGTATTTTGAATTAAAAATTAAAATTATATTAATAAATAAAAAACAAGTTTTCTACTTTGTATATTAGTTTATAAAAAACTCTATAAACAACTACTTTTATTTTAGGGAATTTTTAATTCCTTCTTTGCATACTCTAGACGCAAAGAATTAGCACATGCAATTCTTCCATTAGACCAATGTTAAATTGTAGTTCTAGCATTTGGCAACACGGTTAAGCTTAACCTGCGCCACTAGGATGTCTTCCAAGTTTGTTGAATCAACTTTCTTCACCTCTCCCCCTCCATGCACCCTCTCTGTATCTTCGCGAACAACATAACAAAGACCTTGCTGGTCCAACTCATTGTCCTTTTCTGCTTGACTGGTTTACAAGGTTTATTGGTACTATTTACAGTGTTGTCATTTGTAGAGAATGAATGATAAGAATTCCTAACAAAACCAAAATGTATCCGGGCTTCAACTTCAAAAGAGTGTCAAGTATCAGTGGTGTGTTCAAAGCTTCACAAGCGCAAATTAGTGTTTTTTTTATATATAAAGGTTGAGTTTAGGAACATATCAAAATAATTATATAATCATAAAAAAAGGTTAATAAAATATATATTGAATATTTAAAAGTGAGTTTTGTTTTAACTAATTTCTATATCATAGTTAAAAATGGGCAGAAATAAAGATAAGAAAGTTCAGGCCGTGAACACAAGAAGTAGTAGAGCTTATAAACTTAAAAAAAAAAATCACAAAACGAGAGGAAGTTAGACAAGGTGACTTTGCCGATTAAAGAGTCGAGATTTTAAATGAAGATATGAAATCGACAGACTCATCAATTGAATTACAAGATTTGGAAGCTATTTGGCATGAAGAAAATACCGACCGAATGAGGTAATAATTTTTTGTTTGTTTTAGTTATTATTATTAGCACCGCGTCTTACTACCCGTTCGGGTTATACGCACTTACGCTAATGTGTAATGGTTGGGTGATTGTGAGATNTGATTGTGAGATGAAATGGAGGACCTACAGTTTAACGTGGAATCCGAACCACGGTGGAGACCTGGCATTCCTCACATTCACAAGATGTCTTGTCAGAGGTGAAGGAAGGGTTTGGTAATCAGATAAATCTTTGCCGGGACCGGGGATCGAACCCCGGCCGCCAGCATAGAAGTCTGACACCTTACCCCTAGACCACCAGGTCACCTTTTTGTTTTAGTTATAATATAAATAAATGGTAAGGCTTATAAGTGATATCTTTAGAAAGTTTCTCTAAGCTTTTGGAAAAATTACTCCTGGAACACTGATTTAATATCTATGTCGAGATTGTAATTTATATAAAAAAAAATCTCTGGACTAATATAAACTTATATCACAACATTGGATGTAAAGAATCCCGCTAATAATCGTTTAAACTTGTATTAGGTTCTTAATTATATTTTTAATAAAATGTTTTGTTACTAATAGTTTTAATACTTTTTGTTTAACTCTTTTAATAATATTTATTCAACCTTTGTTCACTAACCAAAGAATAGTGTATACATTTAATACATTTTAGTATTTTTTTTTAATGACATTTTTAGCACTTCTACTACTTTTAAACCTTTGCTCTTAGTTTTTATAAAACCAACTACAAAATTACAAATATCTTTTAAAAGCAGTGGTTATCAACCTGGAAATCGTGCCCTCCTGAGGGGCGTGAAAACCTACTGGGAAGAGGACGACACATGAAACAAACTACCCTAACAATATCTAGGAATGAGTACATAGTATGTAACTCATCATTATGTGACTTTCTCCACACCCCACTATTTTAATCCCTTTTTTTTTAAGTAAATATTTTCCTAAGTACTTTGTTTTTCAAACACACTATTGGGAATTTTATTGAATTTATTGAAAGCTTACAATTTGTGACTTGTAGGACACTGAATTTATGATGACACTTTCTTTGACTGTCAAGCTGGTCACCATGTGGGAACTTTGGCGATGTCTGAATAAGGTAAAGAATCTCCCGTTCACAGTAATCTGGAACCAAAATTACATTAGGTATCACATTTAGAACAAAATATGTATTGAAAGGCTATAGTATCTGCACTCAAAACTAATATTCTGTAACTTGGTTTTAAAATTCAAGAAAATAATTTTAAAGTTAATTTTATATAAAAACAGTGAGCAAATTTTGAAATTTTATAAGAGTTAGTTTATACATAAACAATAGAAATGACACCCGTTTCGGTGGCTGTCTGGTCTAAGGCGTCACACGATAGACTGCAACTTCTGATGACAAAAGATATGAAGGTTTGAATCCCGGTCAGGTGTAACTAGGGTGTTTTTCTTAAAAGTTTTCTCCGTTCTCTCCACAAGAGTATAGATACACTTTCTTTAATCTCCTTCTTCATCATCCTTAAAACATTAGTGTAATTAGTTCATATGCGCACAACACAAAAGGGCAGTGACAAAAAGAAATTAGATAAGATGAATCCATAACTATCAGTCTCTTAGAAAATATTGTAAATACATGAGGTTTATATTAATACATTAATTCTTAAGTTGCTGTAGAAAAAATATATTTAACTAAATAACATTTTTTGACAATCATTAACGGTCTAGACCAACGGTTCCCAACGTTCGGTACGCATACCTCCAGTGTTATGTGCTAGGACGTTTGGGGGTATGCAAATTTTTTTTAATAATGGCGGAAATGCCAGCAGTGGAAGGCAAAACATCAGTCAAATTTATGAAATTAACTCAAATGATATGGTGAAGGGTTTTCTTATATATAATTGACCTTGAGAAAACTATTTCATTTTCAATCATAAAATAGTTATTATTATTATTATTATTAATACATTAATGAATAAATGCAGTATTTGGCACAATTCGTGGAAATGGGCTGCCAAGGGGTACAAAAGTGAAAAAAGTTGGGAAACACTGGTCTAAACTCTAGGCGCCACAATTTACCAACTTGTGGCCCACAATTTTTTTTTTGTATAAGTAGTCAGTCTACTGTAGTAAAATTTATGTTTCTATCCAAGAAACTTTTGACCTGCATGGGAAAAAATCCACGAAAGCTCCAAATGATGTTCGTGTTTATTTATTTCTTACTGTGTTGTATTGATGTATCAACGATAGAATACTTTAACATGATGATTCGTTTAGTATGTAATTACAAATGTTTAACACTTCTTATTTAATTCACAATTATTTTTTTTGTAGCACCCTGTCCTCAGGTTTTACGTTTATGTACTTAACTAATTACACTAATGGTTTTAGGGATTAGGAAGGTTATATACAGAGGAAGTGTACCCTCAATTGTGTGAAGGAATAGGAGTAAACCGTTTTGTAAAAACCACTCTCAGTACACCCGACCGAGATTATAACCTCAAACTCCGTATCATCCACAGTCTGATCTACCTCGAGAGTAGCGAGTTAGAGCACGCAGCTACCAAAGCGGGGTGATTCACAATTAAATACCTGCTCTTATTTTTGCAAACAAAAATTAGCGGCCTATGTGGCCACTAGACTCGTGAATTAATTGGTGTCCTTCAGGCACTTTTATGATAGAAATCCCTGGTCTATGGTTTAACTGTAAATTTTGTTCTATAAATATATTGGGCTACGCCGGTATAAACAGCTATAAAACAAATTCTATTTCTAAATTTATAAAACATATTTTTTTAAATCTTAAATTTGGTATTATTCCATGTTTATGCATGTTTCTAGGACTGTAAAGTTGAGAACTCGACTATTCGAACTAATTAGCGTTAAGAGAAGTCTGGATTATTAGACACTGCCGAACTGTGGAACAACCACGTATAACTACTGTTTCACAAACAAAAAATAAAATATGGTTTTTATGTAAGGTTGTTTTATTGTCTCCCTAATGACTTGAGAAAATCATAAAACTTACCCTGTAGCCGTCAGGATCACAACGAATATTGAGAGTGAATTTGGCGCCCTTCCTCAAGGGTAGTCCTCCATCCCTCTCTTCTGGGCCCCAACCCCCGTTCAAGAAGGAGTTTCGCACCACCACCCCGTCGTTGAAACGAGGGTTGAAGTGAAGAGCCTTTTCAGCGCCCCCTGCGGACTCCAGGTTCACTGCGAATCTAATCGCAAATGAAGGTTAGTATTTTTTTTATTTTTGCAGTCGAAAGTTTCATGCCCGGCATCAAAATCTTTGAAGAGGTGTTTACTATTATTCTATTTGTGGGTAAAATGTCGGATGCGAGAAAGTGCTACATTAATAAGAGGTTATTTATCTGGCAATAGCTAGGTTCTGCCATTTTACACCAAACCTCTTTGGTAAAAAAAAAAAAATTTGAGATGAGATTTTTTTTCAGCACCATGTCTCACTACCCATTTGGGTTATACACTTATATACTAATTGCACTAATGTGTTACGGATCAGGTAGGTTGAATTGTGAGGAAGTGTACCTACATTTGTGTCAAAGGAGAGTGGAAAAACATTTAGAAAAAAACAGCCTGAGTACACCTGACCGGTATTGAAACCCCGATCTCGTCTTTGGCAGTCTAGTCTGTTGCCTTAGACCACGCGGCCATTGAAGCAGTTAAATTTGACTGTTGATACGTGTATTTTTATGACATTTCTTGCAGGTCTGCGGTACATAGTACACTTGTATTCTATCAGTTCGCCCACCTGTCGAGGTGAGGCTGAGGGGTGCCAACGAGAGTGATCTCACTGCCGGGCGGCAAACTGTGTTGTAGAGCGATGTTGCAGTCGGACCGTAGAGGATAGCCTATTCCAAGCTGCAACAGTTAGTGTCCGCTATAGAAAGGATTAATTAATTCTAAGAGGAAAGCCACTATTTTATTAATACAAAATAACCTTTGTTTTCTGAGTTTTCCAGAAGTAACTCTCATTCCCCCCCACACTCCTCTCACACTTCAGAGCATCTCATACTCATTTGTTATTAAAGACCACATTGAGATAATTAAAATACAGAAGGGACTGAACTTAAATAATAATAACAATAATAATAATATTTCCACAATTTTAAGGAAAACTTAAGGCAGCTGACCTTTTTCATTTGTCGTGGAAATGCAGAGTCATGGGAACAAACTGTTATCCTAAAGAATTTTTATTGTTTTTCACTCCTCTCTTAAGAAACGGTTTGTTCAAGAATAGAAGCCTGTGATTAAATTATACTTTTTATGTACACATCTCATATATAATTTTAACAGTGATCAAATATCGATAAAATTGACATTTTTCAATAGAAAACTGCTGGTTGTATATTTGGGTGATACCACCACCACCACCACCACCACCACCACCACCACCACCA
>CABFVX010003552.1:25273-46801 GCA_902151425.1 Timema shepardi | reverse complement strand
CCCCCCCCCCCCCTTACCCCATTTTTTTAGCAGCTTATCTCATTACCTGGTTGGGTTGTAGACACGTACAAAACACGATAATGTGTTAGGGATGAGGGAGTTTGAATTTAGAAAAAGTGAACCTGTAATTTGCATAAAGTGAGAGTGGAAAACTACTGAGATAAAACCACCTTCAATACACCTGACCAGTATTTGAACCCTGATCTCTCTGTCATTTGCAGTCCAGTCTTTTGCGAAAGCGGCGCCTTAGACCAAGAAGCTACTGAAGCGAGTCTCAACCCCTCTTTACGCTAATGTGGATGCATTCTATTTAAACTACCGTCCTCATCCTGAGCTGTTAGTAAGCTTAGCTTAGAACTTACAAATAAAATCAACAATCACACAGTGTGAGATTAATACTTTTTTTAAATGTGGATGGAGAAGCTAACCTTTCTCAGGAGTGGTGGGTAATTGCGCAAAACAATTATACTTATACTAGACTTATTTACAGTCAGATTCTGAGAATGAGAAACAATTTGGATAGCTACAAGATTTACTAAAATAATTTTAATTTATTTATATATCCAAGTTATGTGACCGGCACTTTCGGAAATGTTGTACAGGGCGTACTTTGGCCCATTGTCATTTATGCAACAGATACACGTACATTGAATATAAAGAAGACTACGAAAGTGGAGGCCATGTGAATGAATTTTGTAAGGAGCATGTTAGCTGTCGAAAGGAGATACAAGATTAGGGATGAAGTTATCCAGGAAAAAACATGGGTACAGGAAGTGTGAAATAGTAGAGTAAGCAAGACTGAGAGAATATGGGCATGTACTGAGGATGGAAAAAAAGAGGATACCAAAGAAAATGATGGAAATGAAGTATGTAGCAAAAAGAAACAGAGGAGCCCACGGAAGAGATGGGAGAAGCAGATAACAGAAAGCATGCCAGTGTTAGAAGAGAAATGGAAGCAAGTAAAGGAGGAAGAATGGTGGAAGGATACAGGAAGATGGAGGCATTTTACTAAACTGACTCATCCACATGCTGTAAACATATAATGATGATGATGACTTTTGGATGGATATTAATACGTTAAAAATAACATGTATAATATAATAAATTGTTATAAGCGTTGACCGCAAAGAAAAAAATATTTTTTTTTTTTCTAAATTTTTCCTACCAGAATCCCACAATAGAATGATAGTTATGTAAACGTGATCTGACCCTGTAGCCGTCATGCTCTGCTACGATGTTGATCCTAAACTCTTGGCCAGGCCTCATCTGTAGGCCCCCGCCTCGCTCCTCCGCGCCCCAAGCCCCATTAAATTTCGAGTTCCTCACAATCACTCCGTCGTTGAACCGAGGATTGAAATGAAAGATCACATCTTGAGTACTTGACTCAAGGTTGATATGAAACCTGAAACAATGGTTGAGACGTGTTGTCAGCTTGACTCAAGGTTGATATGAAACCTGAAACCAAGGTCAGGACATTGTCAACTTAATCAATAATTGACCCGAGACCTTTTTTCTTAGAGCGCCTTGGTCTCAATCTTGATTTTCATATACAGGTTGTCATTTAAAACATAAATGAATACTTGTCAATAGCAGTCATCTGTACCAAATCTTTGTTTCCATGTGATATGTTAATAAATCTCTTATATAAATCAAATTAATGTACCCGGATAGTTAATATTTGGGAGCACCTAATTATACTTGTAGCCTGCCTGGTAACACACCATTGAATATTTTCATAATGTTGTTTTTAAAGGCGCTCAAACAAATACAATTCTGGTTTCGCACATTTAGCAAGTTCTGTATCCTCCCCACATGTGTAAATACCAGATTGGAACCCTTATCCCCTTGGTAATTCATCTCACAGTAATTATGAAGTTGTCAGCCTTGTCTCACCGCACGACCTGATGTTCGTGGGTTCAAACCTATCTGGGGTCAACAAATATTTCTTCGGCGATAAAAGTCTTTAGCACAACTTAATTCGGAGGGCAAATAAATCTGTCGGTCTCATGTCGGTTGTGGCATGAAAAATAACCCTGGAAGGTATGTGAAAGTACCTTTCCCTTGGTAGGCCTTTTCACTCTAGCTCTAAGAAATTTTCGTGTGTTGATATATTAAGTCGGTCCATAAAGTGCACGTTAAGGTGGGATGGAAGAGGTCGCGATAAAAAGCCAGTGTTTTTTTTGCAATTTTTATGCCGAAACATTTTTTTCCGCCAAAATAACTAAAATGATTCTCCGTTAGAAACTTATTTTAAGTTTCTTCACATCGTGACCTCAATATTTCTTGAATATCTGTAGAGGGTGACTTGGAATTTAACGAGAACTCTTTCTCTTCATTTAAAAAGTTTCTCATCTAATTCTGTTATGCTCATGACAGATATTCAACAAGTGTTGATATCACCACGTAAAGAAAATTAAACTCTTATGTTTCTACTGGAGAAATATTTTATTTATTTTGGCAAAAAAAGGTTTTGCCATAAAAAAATGCAAAACACTGGCTTTTTATCGCGCCCCCTTCCATTCCACCTTCAAACAAATAAAATGGATTATGGATTATGGATTTATATTATATGCTCATTAACTTAATCAAGACACATTAATAATTTTTAACATATTAAAATGTTTTCTTGATGCCTCCAATTGGGATATGAACCCAGATTGGCTGAAAATCCTTGATATTGGTAAGCCGGTGTTTGTGACTTGAGCCAATGAAAGATTTTGATGGTTTTACACTTTTTACAACACACATTTTATTGAATTTAATGGTGGATTGTGATGTCTAAATCTCCTTAAGCTTTCAACTCAGGGCGACCACAGTCGTGTGGAAATATAGAAAACTCTGGAATTGTAGCAATAATTCAAATCTGAGTTTTGGTCAGAGAAATTTTGAATTCTGGATCAGAAGAAATCCGAGGAATTTTTTTTTACTGAGATTATGTAATTCCAGTTTTTTTTTATGATAACATTTTAAAAATAGATTCAAGGAAGCAAGTTTAGTAATAATTATTTTTTATCAGTTTAATATAAAAAGAAAAGTTGAATATTTTGCTGATGGTTTTATTTTAATCATTTAAATCGGTTACATTAATCTCACTTTTTATCTTAACAGTTAATTCTTGGTAATTTTATTGATGGCCCATCTATCAAACTATACAAACACTTATAATATAAATTTATCTTTCCTGAAACAGATAAAATAAAAAACCAATATAACAATATTTACTATCGTTGAAACAGAAATACAACTTATCTTAATCCTAAGCTATTTTTTAAAAGAAAGATTAAAATAGGCTATGTATTTCTCAAACTTGTTTTGTTTTAACTTCATTCTGTATAAAGTTAATTAAAAATAATGATAATAACCATACAATGGAAAAAATAATTAAAATAATGAAATGTGGGAGGGCGAAAAACCAAAATAACAAAGTCAAATTAATTTAATAAATAAATAGTGTTGGCTAGTTTTATTCAACTAGTTAAAAAAACAAGCTATAAGAACACGACTAAGATTTTATTTTTAAATGCAACTAAGATATATTAATATGTAAGTATTCAAACAAACCAACATCTTATTTATAAATATTTCTAGCCATGAATGCTTACATGTATTATTATTTGCATTTTTTTAAAATAAACGAGTCATATTATTAACTGGCCAATTCAAAATATGATTTCTCATAATTTCTTAGTTTCTATACCTATATATATTCAAATTATAAGGCAGCAGATGTAAGGTAGGAAATATGATGATTACATTTTAATATCAATTCAAAAAATGAAGTATCTGTAAGAAAAACCACTTTTTGAAAATTTATAGAATTAAAAAAATAATTTATGATAGCCTAATGGAGCTACATGAAAGCTATGAGTGGGTAGAAATGGGTCAAAGCTTCTATTTTACAAATTCAAATATTAATTTACATACGATCGATACAAAGACTGAATCTCGATGCCGAATCCAAATATTAGAGAACAAGATGAACCAAAAGATCTTAATTATAATAATAGAATTCAATGTAAATAATAGTTGTAATTGTAGGATAGAAAATATGTTATAAATGGTACTGAATCCAAGATCAATTGAAAATTTGAGTAAAAAACTGTCCTTAATATCTAAGAGGATATTAAATGTTAACAAATATGAGTCAAAATCATAATATAAAGAGTTGAATAATAGAATCATAGTATTAAAAGTGATGTAAAAGCAATAGTGATATCATATGTGATTTAGACTCACATTTTCTAATATGTTAATTCCTTTTAGATATTGTGAAGGACAGTATTTTAACCTTTAAATTTGTCATCTGATCTAAGATTAATATCTTTTACAACATTTTTTCTATCATACATTTATAACTATTGCTTTTACAACACTTTTAATACTATAATTCTATTATTCAAATCTTTATATTATGATTTTGACTCATATTTGTTAACATTTAATATCCTCTTAGATATTAAGGATAATTTTTTACTCAAATTTTCAATTGATCTTAGATTTAATACCATTTATAACATATTTTTTATCCTACAATTACAACTATTCTTTATATTAAATTTTATTATTATAATTATGATTAAATATTTTTTCCTTACTACAACTCATTGTGTTTTTCATAAACCAAAAGAGGTTTACCAAACCACACAAATTCTTAAGTTGATATAGGAAATATGAATAGTAATTAAATTCTTGTTATAATCCATTCATTATAAAACTAATTGGTCAATAATGGTATGGTTGTTATGTTTTCCCTATAATTATGTTGGTTATATATGGCTTAATCACCAATGAGTAGTATTAGACCTATAAAACAAATGTCAACCTAAAAAGTGATTAAACATATATTTCAATCTTGGAAACAATACTTTCTTGAATCCTTGTATATTTCTAAGGATTAGAGGATTTAAAGGTCTCATCACTAAAACTAACCTGTCTGCTCCATGCTGTACTTGACCTACCACAACCACCTCGTAGCCTGGTACGAAGCCATTAACCAAGGGCAGATGATAAGGGACTGGCCTGTTATGAGCTACATCCAGGGCTAACGTGAATGGAATATTTCCCTGCAACGATAAATAACAATGATATTACAGCAACTTTCTAGATACAAGTGTAACTTACCAACTTTACCTAGTACATCAACATTTAGCATTGAACACTCCATCTCAAGGAATATTTTAATTTCATGTCTGAAGAGTTAGGGTTGTGTGAAGTACACCATTTCAATTCGAAGCAAAACCAAATCAAATACATAAAATAGCCTTGAAGCCGAATTAACGTCATAATATTTTTTGTTAGTTTGGTTTATGCTAAAAAAGTATATTAAGCTTATTTATATACTAAAATTATCTGTAAATTTTTTTTAAAACAATTGTTTGAGATATTACATTTTAGGCTTATTATCACAACATGAAATCCAATTACTTCAGATTTTATAAATATGAATATTAATTTGTAATGTACAAACAACTCATAATGGGAATAAGAGAATATGAATTAGTATTCTCTTACTGGTGAAGCTTCATACAGTAGCCTCATGGTTTCTTTGGTGCTGACTGACAGCTTTGAAAAGTTACCAGACCAAATTATGTATCCCTACACCGAACCAAATGATCTGCAAAAACATGTGTTTAGCAGCTGTCCCTTCTGACAGTCAAAATTTAGGTATATACCTAAATGTTGACTGTCAGAAGTCAGCTTTGAGCTGTCAGTCAGCACCAAAGAAGCCATGGGGCTACTGTAGCTATCAAAAGCATAATTTTCTTTTCAAATTTGATATTTTTTCGAAGTGAGGTTGAAGTTTTAGAATCTTCACAGACTAGACTGCCAAAGATGGGAGGATCGGGGTTCCATCACAGTTGAGTGTGGTTTTCCCTAAACGGGTTTCCATTGTCCTTCCACGCAAATGTGGGTGCATGTCCTCTCAATTAAACCTTCATAATACTCAAGTCATTAGTGTAGTTAATAGATAGGCGTACAACCTGTAAGAGGCAGTGCTAAAAAAAATAGAGTACTGTTTTGTATTTATAATAAAAATGCATTTTCAATAATAATGTTTTAAATTAAAAAAATTGTTTAATTGTTCTATTCTGACCTGAAATTGAACAGAAATAAAAAACAGATTAGTGTCAAGGAAATTTATATATATAAAAAATAACGTCTACTTACATTAGTAGCACTAATAGGTGTTTTTGAAACAAGCATTCTCTGACTGTCTGTCTATATCTTCTGTAAACAAACACACACAATAATAATTGTAGATTAATGGGATTTATGTGGGTCTTTGGTTATTTCATAGGGTTTTGTTACATATTTGGAGCATAAGCCTACATAATTTTATCTGAACAATCATAAAAAGTTTAGTTTACCATTACACATTTAGTAAGATTATAATAATTATAAACATTTCATCTAAACATGATAATCTATGAGAATGGACACATTTTTAATGACAAACAGACAAAACTTAATACATTCCATAATTTGATTTTTGAATTTAGATGATCAGACTTTTTTACTTGAAGTTCTCAAGCCCTTTGGCATAGTAGTGATAATAATAACAATCATGTTTTATCTCTTAAAGAAATTAAGAGCAAAAAACATGTATGAGATTGTATAAATGTTGTTGAAGCGAAGGGAGTATGCAAGGATAGGGAAGTGTGGAGAAAGTTAATGAGGATGGACTAAGAATGAAGTTTTTTTTAAGCTATCTGCACAGTTTCTTGCCTACTCTGGTAAGGGGATGGCATGATTAAGTATATATGTAGTTTTATATCTAATTTGATCAGTGTTTTAATATGTAAAAAAACACACATAAACAAACACTATCCACAATAATGTCACATTATGAAACTAAAGTGAAATTTTTGACCAAATTTAGTTAAGAGGATCACATGATGTTTCAGGTATGGCTAGATTTTATTACAAATGGGAATTCGAAGCACCTTTTAGAAAATACAAACACGTTATTTGCAGTCAACATTGATATAATTTAACTATATTATTGGCGTTATTTTATAGGTATTGACAATATTCATCAAAAGTGACAGCTGTAGATTACGTGGATTGACATATGAATAGAAGATACTGGCAATTTTGTCTAGCTATCAAATATGTCCATTCGTAAACACAATTGGAGTATATCTATGTTAGTACTCTTTATTTTCTACAAACCCCACTTAGATTGCACACATTCAAATTTTTATTAATCATTATTAACTTTTATTTTGATAAAAAGATTTTTAAAACCATTATTGTTTCACTGTAGAATTCATGAAACAATATGTGTAGGCTTTTGTTCTTAAGTGGTTTGAAAAGAGATGTCGAGTTTAGAACTTATAATTGGTTAAATAAATAAATTAATAAATATTTTATCGAATGTGTCCATTACTAATAGAGCTACTTTTTTTTTGTTATTTTAGTCTCTGATCTCGGTTATAAATAGTTTTCATAATCTTACCTTGTGTAACAATTATAAATGCAGCCTTGAACTAACCTTTACAAATCTTGCTAACCCTAAAATCAGAAGATACCTATCGAACATATACAAATGAGCTATGTATCTCTTAAGCAGGCTCTTATATTTAAGTTTAATCTTGTAAAGATATTTTTTCTTAAAACAGTGACAAATGTGCTTACTTGATAAGAGAAGATAAAGTTAATTCCAGGAGATTTATCACCTCTTATTACAGTTGATTATAGATAGTAGTGTGATATAATAGTTTGATACGAAAAATAACTATACTAAGAATATGACAGGAAGGTTGGTTGGTATAAGGCGCTTAAAAAAGTTACCGTACTAGTATTCATGTACTCTTAAGCCGAGTTTATTGCTTTCTTATCTCTTACATCGCGTGCGCCTCTTTTTATGTGCCGTGCTTGTGAAGTTTCCCTGAGAATTTGGCTTTTGAAGACAGGTCTACAGGATTATTGCCTTGAGCGGGAGTCAATCTCTGAACTAACAGTGGAATGTCTTGTCGGGTATGCTAAGAAAAATGGGCGCAGAATACTGTTGACTCGGAGTCTTGTTTCCGAGCATTATGTAGAGAACTTGCGTCGATAGAAGACGCATCGTAGTGTGGTTAGTGCAATGAATGCTCCGGCCATTAATCTAGGGATTTCTCTGATGGAGCCGCGACTTCTTTATTCAAGTCGCTCCTCATTTGCGCTTGCAAGGCTTGAGTTGAACCTGTTTCCCATCTACTGCTTCACAGGAAATATGAAAGCGCCATGTAACGAACCCAGGACCTCTGGCTTTATAGCTAGGAGCTTTGAACACTAGACAACTTTTAAGACTCTTTTTATATATCAAAATCCCATAACATTTACAGGTTCTACAGTCAAAAGTTTTTGATTTATAGATGAAACCTTGAAAGGATTTTTGACATTTGTCTTTCTTTAATCAAACAAATAAATAAGCCTAACCAATAAATTTGTTTGTCTATATTTGCAAAATACATTAAGATTTTATTTCATCCAAACAAATTGTTTCATATCCAAGTTGCACTATTTCAAAATTTTAAGTAATTAAGAGTAAATGAATTTTGAATACATATACACTATTTAAAATATGCAACCATTAAATATATCCACTCAACCCACAAACTTTTTATACAACTTTAAATTAAAAAGTATATGTTTATTCACATAGTGACAAAACTGTATTAATTCATATAGTGCAAGGATTTCATGAACAAACTTTTTTTTTAGTGATTATTCCTGGTTTACTAATGGTTTATAGTATAAGTACTGATGGTTTCTAGTAGGTACTCATGGTTCATGGGCAAAACCCACTGCAAGTGTTGTATCAATGTATTAATGCCCCTTTAATAAGGGGTGATTCCTATTATTCTCCAAGGATTCGTAGCTACGAATAGTAAACCACAATTCTTAAAGTACGCTGGTTCAATTCTAGACTACTGGAGAGGTTACCATAATCTATTGTAACATGGTTTTGTCCTTCAATCCAATAAGTAAATCGAGTGTCTGAAGTCATCAGGGTTTCTGTCTTCAGTTTCAGTTTGTAAGTTGTACTAATGTTTTTAAAATTAACGAGTTGAAAAACCTACCGCCTTAAAAAAATATGTACAGTACCTTCCTCATGGTAGTGTGAACGAGTAAACAGACCTAGACGTGTTGGACTAGACTACCGAGGACGGGGAAATTAGGGCTCGAATCTTGCTTAAGTGTATTGAAGGTGGTTTTTACAAAATGATTTTCCACTCTCCTGATACACAAATGAGGCTGCACTTTCTCTAAAATAAATCTTCCCCCTCCCTAATACTTATTGTAATTAGTATACAGGTGTATAATCCAATTGGGTAGTAAAACGTGGTGCTAAAAAAAAGTAAACTTAAGGCCATTTCACACTGGCATCCGCGGCGGTGTCTGTGGTTGGACGTTTTGTAGAAATTGCTTCCTATCTTATAAAATGGGGCAGTTCACATTGACGTCCACGATATGGACATTTTCAGATCATTTTCCGAGCGATCGGAAGGGCGTCCATGTGGACGTTTTGGACTGAGCGTATTTATAGTATACAGTATAGTATTATATATACACACACTTATTTTTACAGTCAACATTGATAAACTTTGACTATATTATTAGTTTTATTTGATAGGTATTGATAACAAATATCTAAAGTGACAGCTGCAGATCACATGACTTGATGTATGAATACATGAAAGCAGTGGTAACTCTTCCAGCTGTCAGATAAGATCCTTCCTATTAAAATTGTACCAACTGTTGTAACAGGCAGATATGAAGCATCAACAGTATTCTGAGAAGGGAAAGGTTGGGCAAAAGAGAAACGAGGGGACTTGGGGGGGATAGGACCACCTTCCCAGGAAAACAAAGCAAGTGTGTTTTGAATAGCTTGTACAGTAGCCCCATGGCTTATTTGGTGCTGACTGACAGCTCACAGCTGACTTCTGACAGTCAACATTTAGGTATCGACCTAAATTTTGACCGTCAGAAGTGACAGCTGCTAAACACATGTTTTTGCAGATCATATGGTATAATTTGGTCTGGTAACTTTTCAAAGATTTTAGCTGTCAGCTGTGAGCTGTCAGTCAGCACCAAAGAAGCTATGGGGCTACTGTACCTGGGGTAACTCTATGTATTTTAATTGTTTACTATATTAGTTTTACTAGCATCCGGTCCAGGGGCGGGGGAACGTTTTGGCATCGGAAGACCGCACTCTTCGTGTAGGCCTAAGGTAAATTTTGCCAAAATATGAAAGAGTGCCAACCATAGATAGATAAATAGATCAATGAGAGCGGTTAACCCGCTTTGGTGGCCACATGGTCTAATGCTCTACTCGTGGTTAAGCTAGACTAATTAAAACACGGGAATCAGGTGCACTGAGGCAGGTTTTCCTTATATTTTTTCCCCGCTCTCCCTCCATACAAATTCGGGTGCACTTGATCTAAATTAAACTTTCCTAGTCCCTAACACATTAGCATAATTAGTATATAGGCGTATAAGCCGAACGGGTAGTAAGGCACGAGGCTAAAAAAAAAAGCAATTAATGTTCTTACATTAATTTTTAAAAATTATTATTATTAGCACCGCGTCTTACTACCCGTTCGGGTTATACGCACTTACGCTAATGTGTAATGGTAGGGTGATTGTGAGATGAAATGGAGGACCTACAGTTTAACGTGGAATCCAAACCACGGTGGAGGCCTGGCATTCCCCATATTCACAAGATGTCTTGTCAGAGGTGAAGGAAGGGTTTGGTAATCAGATAAATCTGTGCCTGGACCGAGGATTGAACCCCGGCCGTTTAAAAATAATGATTTTTTTAAATTTTAATTAAAATACATGTTATATGAGAATATATACAATTTAAATAGGTGAAGCTACATAATTGATCAAGTATGCGAAATGGCCACATCAAACAACTCAAACAGCCACATGTGGCCTTAAGGTCGCAGGTTCCTCATCCCTGGTCCAGGCGCTTTTCACTGTCACAACCATAACCATTCAAAAAAACTCCAGCAAGTAGCTTTCATCGGTGAATACTCGGGCTAAGCTCGTCTAATTAATTTACCAGTACTTGGGAGGTCAGTGGTTCGAATCTATATTCTGTGTGTGGTTTGCAGTGGTGGCTCGTGTATAGGCACTGCGGAACTGCAGCACCCCCTATGTCCACTTGATATTATCGATAATATTTAATATAATGAACCCTTTTTTTTCTTTAATTCGTTATTTATTTTTGTAGTACAATATATATTCCTTAAGCTTAATGTCAGTACTTCAGTAGCCATCCCCTCAGTGTATGAAAAATATACAAAAATCTTTGTATGGAACTGTGCACTTCACAGTGCCAGCGACATGGTGTTTTACTGTTGTGCGCATGCACACATAGAAGGGGTGAGAGGAGGAAGGCTGGACTGCCAGGTAGAGAGAGCACTGTTGCTCTCGCAGTGCCGGCTCTGGCGTGATGGTGAAAGAAAGTTTTTTTTAACTCAATGTGTGTTGTGCTTAAAAACCGCGTACTATATTCTCGAATGTGATAAAGTGTAGAATTAGATTATTATTCTGCTTCCAACCATTCTATTTGATTAATTTTTTTCCAGTTCTTTTATTTAATAGAAAAACTAAATGTGCTTGCAGTACTTTCACTGGAGAAAAATTTCCTCGATTGTCATCCAGAGATCAATGAGAAATTTATTGAACTTTTTGCGCAAATTAAAACAAGAATGGATTTCATTTTAAAATGAATAGACCAAGCTTGAACTGTAACAATTTAAGTTAAAGTAAGTACAAACTTTTGTTTTTTAAAGATCTTATCAAGTTCCTGAATACATTTTCTTTTTATACATGTTTTCTTCTTCTTTCACACAATTTTAAAACAAAGGCTAAACATTTATTGAGCAACACCCCCACTAATTTTAGCTATGAGCCGCCACTGGTTTTTATTCTAAGTAGTTCCCCACTCGACCTCCTCCGTGCAAACAAAAATTACATTTCCTTTAATCTTATGTTGGATTGAAAGTGAGAATATCCCTGGACGATTAGCAAATTGTGGTGAGTAAAAACAGAATAAGATCTGTGTGTTAGTGTAACTGCCATCTTTATATTTTAACTAGCCAAGTAAGCCCTAATTGTATGCGCGTCGTTGTTTTATACCAATTTTATTTGATCAGTTTGCAAACAAATCCTATATCAGCAGAGAGGACCATTCAAAATGATTTCTCTCGTTCCATTCTGTCCTATGCAATAAGAAAATAATATCTTCCCTTTTTCATCTTTAAAAAAATTGGATCATCGCGCTCCCTTGCAAAACGTGTTTGTGTGTTGCGTCTATTCTTTTTTTAAACAAGGGACTGTCTACAATGAAATGACAAGACACGAAATTTAAATCAATATGACATCATCATCAATGTCATATTAAAGTTTATAAACACCAGTTAAATAAAATAAAATTAATATATGAAACGGTATTAAATTATTACTCTTATTAAAGAATCTAAAATGCAATACCTTTTACTTTTGTTTTCATGAACGTACTGTTATCATTGGGCAAATAGCTAATTACTTAACTTGACTAAAGTAGTGCACTATAATTGTTTCTGATTATATGAACACAAGACTTCATTACATAATCGTAAGAGACGGACAATGTTTATCTCCTTTCGACCTACGACTGCGCGTGTTATTGTATACAGAAAATATTACGAGTGCGACTGGTTGTAGAGTGAAGTGAACCTAACGAGGCTATTGTTAATAAATCAGAGACTATTAAAAAAACAACACAAATGTGATAAGGGTATTCTTACTGGCAGATACAAATACACAAAACCTAATTCCAACAATGAATGCAGATCACAACAATATTATTACCTACCTCACAACAACTCTTTTTTTGTAGTCGTACAAAGATAAGCTAACACAACAATTCCGGCCGCTAAAAATATCTCAAAGAGAGTTTTGTAATTAGACCAATGACTATACTCTACTCAAAGCCTGTAAGCTAGGAATCCCCTTCGCATTGTTACCAACTCTATAGTTTCTAGCGATAGTACAAGAAACTGAAATAGATTGTATTTTTACCGGTAGGATACTACTTTCTGAGATATTGATAAACCCACAGATTTTCATTAAAAAAAAGAAAGAGGATTGATGTAAAATTTGTTACTTTATAGCAAGGTCACAGGATATTACTTTTAGAAAATATCCTAAAATTGGATTGTACAGGTGGTGAAATTATATCAAAAGTAGTATCCAGATCGTACAATTGGCAACACTGCCCCTTCTCCAAATTGCCAACACAAATCGCGGCTGAATCGTTGTACGGGGAACTCCCCTGACCACCACAAGTAGACCGCTCTTATAGAGATTGAATGAATCGTCCGCTGGATGACTATTTTGCCCACCAAGACTTCTCTGGAAAAAATAAAATAAGTTTCTTATCTATGAAAATAAAATCTGAGCTGGCAATACTGCATAGATTATTAGAAACATTTAGAAAAGTTACTAGATCAGGAGCTATACTCAAGTATTATTTTTTCATGTGATTTGTAGCTGTCATTTTTAGTAGATAATATCACTACCTATAAAATAGGACTACAAATAAAATAAGATTTCATTGTTGGCCGCCAAAAATGAGTATTTTAAAGGCTCTTTCCACGGAAATTTGACTAGTTTGGTTGATTTAAACGATAACAAAAAATTGATATTGGCCTGAGCAGGGAGGTTTGTTAGTTGAGGGATAAGAGAATATAATATAATAAACAAAATAATGAAGTGTGTTGAGGGGAATGTTGTTTTATTGATGTTTATTACAAAATATTCTCAGCTCAAAACAGTGGCGAACACAGGAATTTATTTTAGGCAGGGGCATTACAATGAAGCAACAATTTCTGTGGGTTTTTTTCTTCTTCGTACCAATTGTGGGACTTAAGGGGAACTTTAAATGTAGCCTATGCTTTAAACACTTATTTAGTGCTATATAGTTTTATTTCATTTTTCGTTTTGTTTTTAATACAATTATTTGAGACTTTGGTGAGACGCGAAATGTCTTCCTTGTTGTCGTCAACACCTCCACAACCCCGAACGTTTGTGTTACTGACGTGAAGAAAACTGACAATGGAATCAAAAATAGGCCTAGGTGAGAACTTAGGTGTTTCTCCCCCACTAGATCTAGCCTTTAATCCGATTGTGGCCAGCAGCTCCTATCAGTCAAATAATATCTGGTGGGATTTCTGGCTTTTAGTGAATATTAATCTAGCATGAAAAAAACCTTTCTTTGAATGTTTTTTATATTGTTTTATTGAATTACCCGCCTCAGTGGCGTAGTTGGCTGACGCGCTTGTCGTGTTGAGCTTGACTGCTTAGTGACGGGGAGATCGAGGTTCGAATCTCGGTCGGGTGAACTGGGGGTGGTTTTTCCTAAATTGTTTTCCACTCTCCCTCCACGCAAATACGTGTTCACTTCCTCTAATTCAACCTTCCCAATTCTTAATCCATTAGAGTAATTAGTACTTAAAGCGTATAACTCGAACGGGTAGTAAGACGCGGTGCTAAATATTATATTATTATTTATTGAATTAAAGTGTAATCTAGAGGTGAGGCAGTTAAAATTAATGGAAGTTTAATTTTGCATCAAAGTTCTACTGCTCTTATCAAATGAGCTCTGAAAGTATATTCTTCCTAATTGATAAATTGAGTCATGTGCAACAATGTTTATCTTAATACACACACAAAACACACGCACACAAGAAAATGAAAAGTTTATAGTCACCAATAATTACTCAAAATATATACACCTGCTAAAATCTCTGCCTTAACTGGCCAGTAGACAATGCATAGCCTAGTGGTCCCGGGTTCAATTCCCAGCTGGTAAAGTATAGTTAATTTTCCTGAAAAGGAAACTAACCCAACGGTCACTAGGGTGGTTAAGTCTTAAGTTAGGTTTAAGTGTTTCCACTGGTTCCACAGCCTCATACCCACTATCACCATCATACTCATTATCACCATAATACTCACTATTACCCTCATACTCACCATCACCATCAGACTCTCTATCCACCTCGTACTCACCATCACCATCAGACTCTCTATCCACCTCGTACTCACTATCACCATAATACTCACTATCAACATCATACTCACCATCACCATCAGACTCTCTATCCACCTCGTACTCACCATCACCATCATACTCACCATCACCCTCATACTCACTATCTCCATCATACTCACTATCACCATAATACTCACTATCACCATAATACTCACTATCAACATCATACTCACCATCACCATCAGACTCTCTATCCACCTCGTACTCACCATCACCATCATACTCACTATCACCCTCATACTCACTATCACCATAATACTCACTATCAACATCATACTCACCATCACCATCAGACTCTCTATCCACCTCGTACTCACCATCACCATCATACTCACTATCACCCTCATACTCACTATCACCATAATACTCACTATCAACATCATACTCACCATCACCATCAGACTCTCTATCCACCTCGTACTCACCATCACCATCATACTCACCATCACCCTCATACTCACTATCTCCATCATACTCACTATCACCATAATACTCACTATCCACCTCATACTCACCATCACCATCAGACTCTCTATACACCTCATACTCACCATCACCATCACACTAATTATCACCATCATATTCACTATCAACATCACCACCTTTCATTGGGATATAGAAAGAGCCTCCACGAAAAGGTTGTATGATTAGTATGTTTGGGCGTGCCCTGGGCAATGGCCTAACGAACCAAACCCTGGTGACTGTTGGGATAATCTCCTTTTCGGGAAAATTACCTATATGGTACCAGCCGGGAATTGAACCCGGGACCGTTATGTTATGTTTGTAGCCAGGTGCATTGGCTACTGGCTAGTTAAGTCAGAGATTTTAGTAGGTTTATATATTTTGAGTATGTATTAGTGACTAAACTTTTTATTTTATTTGTAAAAGGCCTCAGTTTAAAACAATAACATAAGAAATCTCATCATCTTCATAATTTGACATTTCCGCCTGTGTGGGCTGTCGGGCACAGCCCCTCTCGTTGCTGTCTCTCTCTCCAAGGTACTCCCTAGGCCATGTGTATCCAGTCCCCTGGCAATTTACTACATGACATTTATACAACTTAATGCCTAAATATAATAAAATACCTTGAACAAATAGTTACTGATTAGACCGTGTGGCCACTGAAGCAGGTAAAGTATAAATATCGCAATAGATTGGCCTGCCAATGACAAGCTATCGAGGTTTGAATACCAGTCAGGTCCACTGAGTTTTTTCTTAAATGGTTTTCCACTCTGCTTCCACACAGATGTGGATACATTTCCTCTAAATTCAACCTTCACTATCTCTAACACATTAATGCAATTAGTACATATGTGTACAACACAAACGAGTAGAAAGATGTGGTGCCAAAAAAAAATTAAGGTTTATTAGTTTTTACAAACATAAATGCAGGCCCACCATGAGGTGGGGACTATTGGTACCATGGAACCAGGCCTGGGACTTCCAATGGCCCGGGCCAAAGATCTTGATTAACAATTTTTTTTTAAATATAAAAGATCAAAAAATAGAAAATATTACATGAATGATAAGCAGTTAAATGTCCCTCTATACTAAGGAATGGTGCATGCCCAGCCCCCAGATAGGGTTCCCTTCGGAGGAACTTACCGACATTTGTCAGAATTATAATCGATATAATCCAGTGTTGTCCATCGTTTCAAACTGTTCCCAAGTTTCACGGAATCTATTATTTTCGTACAAAAATTAAATTTGGCGCATGAAGAAAGTAGGGTGGTGAAGCAAGCTCAATTTACTATTCTATCATGTGTGCTAGCTTTTCAGTGTTAACATACATATTAATTTGCGTTGTTGTTGTTGTAAAAGTGACCCAAATATTTATAAGAAAATGTACAGATTTAAGGGAGAGGGGAAAGGAGCGGGCACTTTCTTTCCTTGGAAGGGGAAGGTGGCTTATCTTGCGCCTTTCTAGATTATTTTGAATATTAGGATGTAAAATGGCTTATCAAATAGCCTCCAAAGTTTCCAGTGGAAGACAATTCCAAATAATTTCTGGATGCATCTAATTTTCCAAAAAATTCTGGAGGACCACTCCACATAGCTTATAAAGAAAATACAAAATCAGTCAGGAGCCATCCTAAATATCTTCTAGTAGTATTCAATTTTCAAACATGTCAGTGAGGGTACCCAGACCTCTCCTTTAGTATCCAAGGTGCTAACAGTATGTTTCGTGAGAATTGTCTAGGAACCGCTTTAATTACCCAGTTCGTTCCTATTTCAGTGTTATCTTATTATGTATAGTCGATAGTTTTTCATAAATTTGGTTTTATTGTGTAGTTACTTTTTCTAAGTGTTCTTTAATACACAAATACCTTTCTCTGCTAATTTTACCCATATTATTCCATATAGTTTTTGGCGAGTCGCGGTAGTCTCTGTACCATGCACCTCAATCTATAATTAAAACGGTTCCATTTCCGTTCAGTCTATTTACTTACTGTGGGTCTAAAATTTTTATAACTGTGCCCAAGAGCCAAGCCAACACATTTGCTTCCCGCCATAGTTGTCCTCAACCATGTCTTAATTAGACTCAGCGATGAAACTAACAATTATCCTTAACGATCTTTGCAATACATATTGGGAATTTTACTGATATATTATAAATTCTTGCCAGTTTGCTTCTCTCTTATGCTACCTTTTCTGTTTATCAACTCTGCTGTGCTTATTTCAACTGGATACAAATTTTCACCATCCATTTCCTGTCCATCTTAAGAGTAGAACGGAGAACGGGGTGAGGGGAAGGGATTTCTCCCTCCTCCTAGATCCACCAGTTCTTTTACACGATGATCAAAATATGATATACCTTTTATTAATAAAATACTAACATCTTTTAGAACTTTTTTAATAAGTAAGTATAGTAACAAACAAAACATAATATATTCTTTTATTAGACAAAACACATATTAATCATAAAACATGATAGTGAATTGCTCAACTATAGGTACATTACACAGTTGGTTATATGCTTATAAAACTATTTTTTTGGACGAGACCATTTACTTTAAGGACACTTGTCAAGCTTACAAACCACCTTTCAAGAAGTGTGACTTATTAAATAGTCGTGTGGACTGACATTCAATTAGAATACAAAGAAACAACGGAAGTTAGCAATCGCCTTGTTTGTTGGCAATTAAAATACACAGAAGTGTATGTTGTGTATTACCTTTGTATAATATTACTCATGTATGGCACATAAGAAACACTTATTCAATATTACATGCTATTTTATAACCTAATATAGAAATATACAGCCTCTAAAAATGAACCAGGACACAAGTTGAAGAATGTATAAATCTGTTTACCCTCTGTCTGACCTTGACCGACTACACAATGGCCCTAGCTCAGTGGTTTTCAAAATTCTTAGAAAGAAAGACTTAAGCAACTACCTAGTAGTAATGTACATAAAAGATAAAAGGTGCGGGGATTTTTTTAAACTACAGATTAAAATAAATTATTGAATTTGTTCGATGTATTTCTTATAATGAGGAATGTTTAAACGTTGAGCTTTTTTCAGACCCCCCCTAGCCGACGAACATGAAACCAGATTCTCGTATTTGTATTCTATAAATGCCTTATGACCGCACCCCCTTTTTTATTCATGTTTCCACTTTCACAATTTCTTATTTTAAAATAGTTACAAAGTTTTCACATTCAAAAAATCTTTTTGCAGCTCACAAAAAATCAGTAAAGACTGCATATTATTACCTTTACGGGTAAACAACAAGAGTGTACAGTCCCCAAACAAATCAGAACACAAATATAAACTTGTAAAAAATAATTGAATAGATTGTTCAGAGATAGCACGCTGCAAACACTCGGGAGAAAAACATCTACCGGAAAGTTGGCGAAGCAATATGCTCGTGTGTCAAGCAAATAATCAGCCCTGGGATGTCATAGAGCATATTATGGAAACTTTAGGAAAAAAATGAATGTTAAAAAACAAATAGAATTATAAATAAACACTATACTAGTAACATTTTTAATAAATAATGTGAGATTTTGACTAAATTACCATGCCCCATTTTGTGCAAATACATCTTAAGAAAATATTTGTGGAAATGTTTTTTTCTCCCTTAAAAATATTTTCTCAACTATACTTGTTGATTTTATTATGTTCAGTAACAAGTAGCCCACTCCTGTGGCTGCATGGTCAAACGCACTACTCTCATGGCGGACTAGATCGCTAATGAAGGGGAGCTTGAAGTTTGAATATTCGAATGTACCGAGGGTGGTTTTCCAAAATGGTTTTCTATTCTTCCTCCATGCAAATACGGGTATAATCTCTAGGGTAGCCCAAACAGGTAGTTAGACATGGTGCTTAAAAAAGTAATAAGTAACTACACAATTTTTACAACAGTCGGATACAATACAGTTCAATTTTTTAAAGGAAATGTTTTATCTGGCAGCTGGTAAAGTTTCTAGATCTTCTTAAAACATTCATAAATAGCATCGCTACCTAAAAAATGTGTTTGTACTTAAACAAAGGATCTTCCGAAGAAAATTAGACTATACATCTGTATAGCTCAATAGATTTCCAGTCGAGGTCCACCTCAAGCTAATTTGAGGACCAGCACAAATAATATTCTACTAAGCAGAGCCTTGATTATAAATACGACTCCAATAACAATTATACTAATATGTGAGCTTGAATGAAATTATATTTTAAAATTCAAAGAGAAATAATATAAGAAACATAAAATCAAAAAATAAACTTGCTTATAAAAATAAATAGATTTTCAAGCCATTTTTATTTTTAAAGCTTAATTCACAGATCCACTGAAAATGGATAAAATAAAATCTGTTTTAGTAGCAAAGCAATTCACACACTGTATGTTGACCCATGCTGGAATGCAACAGCTGACTATCAACATATTTTATTTTCTAGGTGATAAATATATATTTTATATAATTTTCCCGATGGATGTTTTCAAATTATAACTCTGTGTCGTGGCACAATCCAATACATCAATACACACACTTTACATTAACGGGCTAATACAAAGTTCCTCACAAAGGCCAACAAAGCTGTCTGTTTGCTTTTGGCTGTACAACGCATGCGTTGTCGAATGCTTATGCACAATAATTTGAGATTTGATTGGTTCTCTTGTGCCAAACATCTCGGGCACTCAAGCAAAGCAGACAAAGTAGTGATGAGTTGAGACTTAAGCGGAACAGCTCGCGCCCATTAAGCGGAAATTTTGTGATTGGCTTAGAGCTCGTCATGTGACCATGTTTCGGTTCTGGGGTAGTTTATCAGCGAGTGTGAGTCCACAGGAACACCGCATCTCGCTACCTTTTCAGGTTATACATATATACACTAACTGCGCTAATGTGTTAGGGATGAAGAATATTGCATTTGTAGAGGAAGCCATTTAGGGAAAATCACACTCAGTAAACAGACCGAGGTTCGAACCTTGATCTCCCCGTCATTGGAAGTCTAATCTATTGTGAGAGTAACGCTTTGAACACGTGGCCATCGAAACAGGTTACAAGACTATGCTTTCATCCTTTTCTTAAGCTTTTTATTTATTTATTTATTTATTTATTAGTTTAGCTTACCATTTTTTTTGTCTAATTTCAAACAATTTAAACATTTTAGAATACCATATGTTCACTCCAATAACGTCAATTAATTAGTAGTAAAGGTTTTTTTTTAAATCCTGCCAGATTATGTATTTTCTCTATCTTGGCGTGTACCAAATCCGGATAGCCAGATATAGGAAAATATAGCAAGATCCTCAAAGCCTTATTGCAATCAAATTATATCTTCCACGTATGACTTGACATATTTGAAAAAGTTTAGATTGTATTGCTTTAAAGATTGGCACAAAACCTAAGACAAGATTTTGGGTTACAAACCTTGGGGTGGGGGGGAAGGAAGGAAGGAAAGGGATTTAAAGGAAAAAAAGAACGGGAGATAATGAAGGAAACCTTTCTTTAAATATCTCTTAAAGGCGTTGAATATCCAAAGACTTGTCTGGGGATAACCAGTAGATCGTCGATGTATCCAATGCCTCATTATTAGCCTCCTGAGCTTTCTTCGGGGTGTCTTGACAATACCATTATATTTCTTCGAATATAGGACAAACTTTTCCCCCCTAATTTAACGTCTATAAAAATGGGGTGTCTCTTAGAATTGATTAATTTTTTTGGCCAACGTTCTCGATGGCTCAGAAGACTATATATTATGGGATAGTAAAGATAAAGACGACAGCACCAGGAGTCTGTGGGGTTACATTTCAGACAACTCTACACTATATTAAACCTTGAGATAAAGATTAACTTGTAAATGTGTTTTATGAAAATATTTCTTTTATAAAGGGGTATTCAAGTATTACCATAGAGGGGGAAGGGGGGTGGGGGTGGTTCATGCTGTTCTTATTTTTGCTGACAAGAGGGGAGGGGGGTCAGAACAATGCTTA
>CABFVX010003551.1:60699-70830 GCA_902151425.1 Timema shepardi | reverse complement strand
ATTATTATTATTATTATTATTATTAGCACCACGTCTTACTACCCGTTCGGGTTATACGCACTTACGCTAATGTGTAATGGTAGGGTGATTGTGAGATGAAATGGAGGACCTACAGTTTAACGTGGGATCCGAACCACGGTGGAGGCCTCGCATTCCCCACATTCACAAGTTGTGATTAATACACGTCTTGTCAGAGGTGAGAGAAGGGCTTGGCAATCAGATAAATCTGTGCCGGGACCGAGGATTGAACCCCGGCCGCCAGCATAGAAGTCTGACACCTTACCCCTAGACCACCAGGTCACCTATTTTAAACACTTTTGGTGTCTTAGTATCCGTTCCCTAGTTATTACTATAACTTTCCAACTGTAATTTGCACTCATATTGCTATTTGTTTCGTATTCTATTATTATTATCATATTTATAAATGGAGCAATTAAAACTTCGTTGAATTCTAAGAGAAAGTAAACTTAAGAGTTCGTTTTAAAAGCCACTCTATTATACAAACAAGGCATTAAATAACGGTCTATTTGGATAGTAGCTTAATGGTACAATCAAAATATACATCTAATTGAAGAGGGAAGACTTTTAAATGTACGTCCCAATCATGTACGTCAACAATCCTACGTATTTACCTTCAATTTTTACTGGAATATTTTATCGAATCAAATGCATATTAGCGTATCAAAGGCAAGTTTTACTAAAATGTATTCATGTTTCAACTAAAATTTATTTAAAAGTGTTCTGACATAACAAATACGTTCTATATGACTAGAATCATCTCTGGTAAGAGTATTTATCTATTTACCCTGTTTAGTAAACCTATCTTATAAGTTAATTATTAAATTATATTATGGCTTTGAATTAAAATGATACAGATTTGCATTAAAAAAAGGTTTTATTTGTAATACTATGATATATTACAGTCCAGTTTGCATAGGAAAAGCAGTTAGAAAAGTTAATATATTTACCTTCATGTATTCATACTTCAAGTCATACTGTCTATAAATGTACATTTATATATATATTATTATTACTAATAAAATAACACTATCAATGCAATAACATTTTATTATTTTTGATACGTTTCGGTGGCACTACTCTCGCAGTAGACTAGACTGACAATGACAGGGAGATCAAGGTTCGAAATTCGTTCAGATGTACAAAGGGTGGTTTTGAAGGAAACATGTTTTTCCACCCTCCCTCCACGCAAACGCGGATACACTTCTTCTATATGTAACCTTCCTCATCACTAAACCCTTTAGCACGATTAATACGTAAGCGTATAGCACAAACATGTATTAAAAAAAGGTGCTAAAATAAAAATGATATTAATTTTGGTTTCAAAATAATGTATTTTTCTAAAAGGCCAGGTTTATGAAAAGTTAATTACATTTATGATACAATCAGTAATGATATAAAGTAAGTTTTTCTTAGAAGTTTGATCCTTTATTTTTTTAAGTAAACTAAATAATTTGAAACTATAAATTTTCTGATAACTTTGTAAAAAGAAAGAAAGGAAGGACGTCCCTGGATTTATTAAGGAATAAAGATGTAGACGTGAAACACTATTACAAGTTATATCCCTGTTACAGAGTTCGTAGAGATCCTGAAATAATTCATTCTCGACCTTTATCGACTTAAATGGAGAAAGGGTGAAATCCAAGAGATTCTCTCTTCCTTCCCTTAAATCTCTCTCACACCCTTTACTTTTTTTTGTTGAGGACTGAAGGAGAAGGGTTGGGTACTAACACACACCCCAACAAGTCCGAGAGAGGTCATTTTCTTGCGACTCCACAAAAGGGGGCGTGACCCTTGCTCATTTGCGGGGTGGACTTAAAATTTACCCCCTGCACAGAGAGGAAGAGAAAGAGAGAGAGAGATAAATAAAAGTGTGAAAACGAGAGAGAAACATATGTAGCGCATTACTACGTGCTAAAAGTGTCCAAATCGTATTATATTTTTATAGTTTTTTATTTCACAGCATTTGAGTACCCTTCTGGGCTATACGCTTACATTATTTATATTAATGGAGTAAAAATGAGTACTATTGAATTTTAGATCAAATGTACTCAAATTTGTGTAAAAACAATTTAGTGAAAGCCACTATTAGTACAACCGACCGGAATTCAAACCCCAATATTTCCAGTCCACTGTTTTAGATATTAGAAATGTAATTTATATAATATATATTATTTATCTTATATCCAAGAAAAAATACATGGTTCAAATTTCGGTTATTTTATTATATTTAGGCTTAAATTTAATTTAATTAAAATGAATATATGACATATTTCAAAACTCGAATCTATACATACAATATTCTATAAGCCCATATGCGGTGAGTGAAATTACGAGACAAAATCTGGAGCAATTTTGGCAAATTAGGACTCATTTTAAATATTAGGAGACAAGGATGTAGGAAAAAAATAGTTAAACATCCTATATTTATAGCGAATATCCAGATTTTCCATTTTGTGCCCAGAGTCTCCTCTGTACAATTATTATTATTTGCTTACATGAGCATGGCAATCCTTAATTTGTGTATGATTATATTTCAGTGGATAAAATGTGTTTCTTTTGTTAAAAATAACAAATTAACCATTATCTAACACATACTACAAGAAAATTGAAGAATTACGGCAACAACTTATAGATACCAAACATACCAATGATATTAACTTAAAATTTTTGTTTGCTTTATTGTTTTGAATGCTTATCACTTATCTTTAAATATTTACCTTTGGAACTCATTTCATTTTCTAATATATTATATATAGACTTCTGTTCCGCCCTCACATAATTTTTATTACTATTATAACCGTGTCTTACTACCCATTTGGGTTATACACACGCTAATGTGTAATGGTAGGGTGAATGTGAGTTGAAATGGGGGACCTTAAGTTTAACGTGGGATCCGAACCACGGTGGAGGCAGGACATTCCACACATTCACAAGTTGTGATTAATACACGTCTTGTCAGAGGTGAAGGAAGGGTTTGGCAATCAGATAAATCTGTGCCGGGACCGAGGATTGAACCCCGGACCCCCAGCACAGAAGTCTTACACCTTACCCCTAAACCACCAGTTCACTGATAGTTTTAAAGTTGTCATCTTGGTGTATAGGGTCAAATATACCTTTTGCTTAAGTTTAAACACCGAAAGTTTAAACTTTATGTATGTTTAATGATCTTTGAGAAGTAAACGTATAACTAACTATAAATGCGAGTTTAGTTTCATTCTATACCATTTTTCGCAACAAAATGTTTTGAATACATTTTAGCGCGGTATTTTGAAATCCATCGCTGCAAAGATACAAAATACTTTTAAGTTTTACAATATAATAAGCATTTTTAATTTATTCAAAAAATGTGGTTCATATTTAAAAATATATAAGAAAGACTAGATACAAGTACTGTATTCAAAGCGTTCATTGAACCTTCTTCTACCATATTAAATTAATATTATGTTGTACTGGAGATGTTTAAGGTTGCCATATTAGTAAACAAGAAATTGGTGACCAGACGTTCAGATCGAACGCAATATTTAATCCTACAATGCTTTATTTCAAAATATGGTTCACAACAAAATAAAGTATAGATATTCCAACAGGGTTATTTTTACCTAACAACCCTATAGATTGAGTTTTATTAATAGAAAAAAAAATGGGAAAATGTTACATTAGCTCATTTTCACTTTAAGCATATTTGTAGATATATGAAACTAGGCTTAATAAAAAAAGGGCACTAAATCAATCCTGCCTCTAAAATTACAGTAATTTTTTTATAGGCTCAAAACAGGAAATTTTAAGATATTTGGGAAATAGCAGCGATATTTCCTCTTTACATTTAGATTAAAGGTGTTATATTTTCTTTCCCCTCTTTTTTACTGATACGACAAAGGGTGGCTATAGGGGAAGGGCCAAAGAAAGTATAAGCTTGGATAGAAAACAGAAGTTTTTCCAGAAAACGACACAGACCATTATATTTTAAGCCATGTGGCCTGACAGCGACTGACCGAGGTGGCCGCTTTAATATCAATTTAGAATTTCATCCAAAAAAACCCCAAATGTATCATGTTTGGTAGATTGTTTATTGTTTTTATTCTAAAAAAGTATTATCTAAAGGAATACTCAAAGCGAAATACTGACACACAGACAGCACTTTTTATTAGGGTTGATACCCACTGGTGAATACACGGCTTAAAACGTTTGGTCCACAATATACTGAATTGTGAGTGATGGGTAGGTTAGGTTTTGAATCTTGACCAGATAGACCTAATGAGAGTAGTCCTCTCGAGTATAATTTGTCACTAAATTTCACCCCCCTCCCTCCCAACTGTTCACTCTAGTGTGGGTACATTTCATCTTCAAATACCTTCTATTACTTTTCCCTTGTGTTAAATAACCATCCCCGTAAGGTAATGATCAGCGCGCCAAGCTACGAGCCTAGGGGTTCCGAGTTTGATTCCCTGCTGGTATCTTGGATATTTTTCCAGTAAGGGGAATAACCCCAATGGTTACCAGGGTTTGGTTTACTAGGCTTAAGTTAGGCTTAAGTGTTTTCATAGAATCTGACGTTTAATCATGAGAAAGAATTGCATTTAATGAGATTATTAATATTATCATCATCATCATCGTTTGTTTCATTTATTTAAGATATTTAACGCGGACGTTGTGAATCGAATGATTATATCATCACACACGATAATTTCTATGAATGAGTGCGAAAAGGCTTACAAGTTTTTTAGGGTAAGGTATTTTCCCATACCTTCCAGGATTCTTTTATATACCCCACTCGACATGAGACCGATGTTTTTACTTTCCCTCCGAAGGAAGTTGTGCTACGGATTTTTATCGTTCATGAAAAAAAATCCGGTGACCTCGGCCGGGTTTTAACCCATGAGTATCGGTTCCTGAGGCGAGCACCTTACCCCAAGACAAACTAAATCGACATTACTGTCCATGGTCGGGTGTGACATGGTCACTTTTTGGGCCAAGATATCGTTAAATCGAAGGAAAGAGACAGAAGAATAAACCATACCTAGTTTAAGAAAGAGAGCGATGTAAGTGTGGTAAAGGGGAAAGGGGTTATTTCCATGACCGGTCGTTTTTATGAGGTCGAGGTAAAGGTGTGTGTGATATTAGCTCCAGTGAGTGTATTATAGCTGTGTGTACAGAGCAGTAAGAGTACGGAGGGTTGGTCAGGGGGGTGTCGGAGGGTCGTTGGAGGAGGGAGAAGTTAGAGAGGCATGTGTAACGTATATCCGCTCATAGGGGGGTATTTACAACGTGTGACCATACTATAAAATCGACAGTCATCGTCTTTCACTAGAGGTTACGACGTGCATGAGTCACCATAGGGAGGTTTCTTATGGTAGGTCCTAATGTATATAAAGAGAGAGAGAGAGAGAGTAGAACTTTTTTAATTCGAAGTCCAGGAGATATCTAAGATAAATTCGAATGTCCAACATTCAAATTAACCAGTTTTTATTAGTATCTACGCGGCTAGTACAAAATTAGCCAATAACCTCAAAATATTCTACATATAAAAACATATCTTACATATGTTATATAAATCACACATAAACAATGTAGGTCTATAAATACAGAAAATCCTTAAACACATACATAAATTTGGAACAATTAACATATACAAATCGCAGACTTAAATCATTAAGGACGTGCAACAAGACATTTTACTCATCCCCTGTTGGTCGTCACGTGATCACTTTGTCTCACAACAGCAATGACATCTGAGCTCTTATTCTAGGAAACTTAATGCAACATTATTGGTATATGGAAGAATTTAATAAAAAAAAAAATAATGATCATAGAGCTTGGTTTGAAATGAGTACTACCACGAAAATTAACAATGTATAGCCCACTTCGATAGCAGACTGATCTAACGCGCTACTCTCACAGTGGACTAAACTGCCGATGACGGGAAGATCAACGTTTGAATCTTTATCGGGTGTATTAAGGGCGGTTTTCCAAAATCTGTTTTTTCCACCCTCCTTCCATGCAAATGTGGCAACACCTCTTTTAAATATAAACTTCCTAATCACTAAAACCAATGGTGCAATTATTACATAAGCCCATAGCCCAAATGGGTAGTAATACGTGGCTCTAAAAAAAACCAATATATAGGTTTCGAATTATCAAAATATTTCCTTCTAAAATTCGAATTAAAAGCTTTTTTTATTTTTGCCAGTTTTTTAAATATAAATTTCATGGCAATTTTGGAGGTTTCAAATTAACCAATGTAAAATTAGCAAAATCATTACATATATATATATATATATATATATATATATATATATATATATATATGTGTGTGTGTGTGTGTGTTCAGTACAGTTTAACGTTTTACTATCCGTGGGTGCTTTACGCATGTGAATTAGTTATACTAATATTTTAATGAAGAGGAAGGTTGAATTTAGAATGTGTATTCACATTTTCATGTAGGGAGAGTATAAGAAATATTTGGGTAAAAACAGCTTCACTAGTCCCGACGGGGATTTTAAATCTAATAAAATGAAAATTTTTATTCGACTATTTTTTTTTTATTACTACAAATATTTTTATTCTTTTTCAACTCCTCGGAACGAGAAGTATTGTGATCGTCAAAAACATCGAGGGGAGTATGTTTATAAATGTCAACATTTCATGACATTTCACGATACCGTTCGTCTGTATCTCGGATTAGAGCCTGAGATATTTTACTGATCAGGCTGAATCCTGGCATCCAGGGTTTTCATAGGGTTCTCCCAAGGAATTTTTGGAAATAGAAATACAGCTCTAAAATGAATGGTATTTTATTGAAGGTTAAAAAAGAAGAAAAAAAAAGGGAAAAATCAATTTCTTTCAAATCCGCTTTAATGGTTGTGTTTAAATTTTGTATTCACGTATTGTTTACCATTAAAAACAAAATCGCAGCTCTCATTTTCCCGTAAAAATGTCTGTGAGAATACTTTACATAAGCATAAATCTACAACTTTGATCGTATCTCCGCAACTTTTGAAGATAATAAATAGCTTGTCGTTGTAAGGTCGAAGAACTATTCAAAATTAAAATATTATATTTTAAGTATATTTTTATAAAACCAACAATGTCTTAAATATAAGTAAATATATATATATATTTCTTAAATATAAGTAAATATATTTACATATATATATAAAAGAAGCTCTTTTGAAAATTTTAAATGTATTGTTATGCGCTTGGGTGGATGGATATGTTCCTATTTTCAAATGTTTCTCTCAAAGGGTATATTATTTCATTTATATTCTTTGGTGGAGTGTTTCTGCAAAAATGTATATGATTTCGTTTCATAAATATGATGAATTTATAGTAAATTTTTTGATCGTAAGATAAAAGAGAGAGAAATTCTATAATATTCAGTGTAACATTTATTTTATAAGAATTAAATAAAAATATATATGTATTTTTAAATAATATCTTATCCTAGATTTTTTCATCTAGACGAATATATATGATTAAATAATTTATAATTTTCAAATCATAAAACTTCATATTTTAACTTAAATTTTCAAGCATCATATACTCTAACCATGTATTTATGCTTATTTTTAAAGTGTTGTGTTATTTTAAGTGTACATATCAAACATTTCAGTTCCAAAATGTTTCCTTTTTATTTCACACCTACCATCCTATATCCACTTTCAATCACGTTTATCAATCCTTTTTTGTAAGACAATTATTTGATTTTCTTATAATTTTTATAATCCAATAACTTTTCTTTTAAATTCTTATTTTATTTTATAAAACGCTACTTAGTTACACATTTTCTTATAATCCTTTCTAACAATGATAAATTAGTGCATAATTTAGAGCCGTGAGATAAATTGGTTCGGCAACCCTACACACACTTCATGTACGATTTGCTGCCTATTCGCTTTAGAACAAGGCGCTATGGCACGCACATTCTCCTCGCAATATTTGACACATTCGAATCTGCAAAAAAAAAAAATATATATATATATATATATAAATGTAGAATATATATTGTATATATTCTATATATATATATAAATGTAGAATATATATTATATATATTCTCACTATTGAAAAATAAATATTTTTTTCTTTTTCCACACCTCCAAACTGACACAATTTGTCAAAAGGGTCAGCTGAAGACCAAATAACTTTACTCATATACGAGTGTTACATATGTGATACAGACCGATTCAGAAAAGAAGAAACTTTTTTTGATAGCACAGTTACGTAAACCACTATAACAATTTTTATTTATTCACACGTCATGTCATGAAATATGCAGTTGTAAATTTGATATATTTTTTCTAATACCTATAAAATAACACTAATGTAGAATATTGTAATGTTGACAGAAACAACATGTGTGATTATAAAAAGTTTTTTTCTGTAGACTAGAGAAAAATATGTAGACATTATCTCCGTTAGAAACGTCGCCTACTTGGAGATTTCAAAGCTATTTTGCGAAGCGGG
This sequence comes from Timema shepardi, assembly GCA_902151425.1. Classification (NCBI taxonomy): domain Eukaryota; kingdom Metazoa; phylum Arthropoda; class Insecta; order Phasmatodea; family Timematidae; genus Timema; species Timema shepardi. The sequence continues at coordinate 62,346 of CABFVX010003551.1, read as the reverse complement.
TTGCATTTTAACTTGACGCACCTAAACATTCTAAGCACTACATCACTTAAATACCAATTAATGAAATAGAAAGAGAGGGAAGAAAATGGGAAACTCAATCTGAGAGGACTCTTGTATATGTGCTGATAGCCCTTTCCCTCTTCCTCTAACGAGTTTACACAGTCACTTTAATATTTGCTCTTTGAAAACACTGACTTGCTTTTTAAAGTTACCTTTTCCTTATTTCCTATTCTAGATAGACATTTGCTACCACGGACTTTTTTAATCTACATCCTGGCAGGAAGACTCCTACAGGACATTTTCGTAACCAAGACAAATAGCCAAAGTCATAGAGGATTTATAAAAAACTACTTCAAGATAAATAATTTTGTAACATTGTAAGACTAATTTCATATTTTCGTTTTTAAAGAATATAAGGTTTTTGTTTCAACGTTATATCTTTAAAACTCTCCGAGTAAAACGTAAATTCATTAAAATGGGAAATCCCATCTTGACCGGCCGTGACGTCAGATGTAGGCAACGTCATTAATTGGTGAATTTATGGACGCTGCTATGACAGTGTTCCTGGGATCATAAAAATAAGTGGAAATTTTGAAGGTTCGAACAGGCTTAAAACCAACCCATATTAAGTTTCCCACAACCAAGGATCTACCATGGTCTAATCAGTAACATAGATGTCAGGGTTTAAGTCCCGTAAGGATGTTCTTAAACGCCAGCGTGAGTATATTCAATTTCTTTTAACCACGTCTTACTACCCGTTCGGGTTATACGCCTATGTACTAATTATGATAATGGTTTTAAGGATGATTAACGTTATATTTATAGGAAGTGTATACGCATTTGCGTAAAGGGAGAGTGGAAATCTTCTATTTTTTTAAACATTCATAATTACACCTAGCTGAAATTCGAACCTCAATATCCACCTCAGCGGCAGTTTAGTCAAGTGTGAGAGTAGCGCTTTAGACCATGCGGCCACCTATTAAGGTGTGGGTACATTCCTTATAAACCTTACTTTCCTCATTAATACCCCATTAGTTCAATTAAAATGTAGAAAGTCGTGAAAAAATAGTAAGAGTTAGAGTAAAAAGAATACAATGACTTTTCACTTCGGTGGCCACATGGTCTAACGCGTTACTCTCACAGTAGATTAAACTGCCTATAACAGGTAGATATGAGGTTAAAACAGCGGTCAGCTGTACTGAGGGTGGGCTTTCCAGAATGATTTTCCACCCTACCTCCACGCAATTGTGGATACACCATCCTTAAATATAGCCTCCTTAATCCCTAAATCCATTAGTATAGTTAGTAAATAAGAGTATAACCCAAACGAGTAGTAAGACAAAATGGTAAAAATAAAAAAAATATACAATTACTGATTGAATAAGACAAACAATAAATGCACAAAGTTATGTTCAAGACCAACAGGTTTTTGTATCGTTGAAAAATAAGGGGCCACAGTTGTTTTTTTGGGGTGAACTGTACGATACTCCGTCCCACCCGGAACGGGCTGACACATGTAAAAGGCCAACCTCACAAGTGTTCCAATCTTCTCCGGGGAAGATATGCTATTGAGGGTTCGAGATTACTTTTATTAGGAGGTTGTAGGTACAACGGTTTTAAGCCAAAATGGTGGGGGTGGGGGGGGGG
>CABFVX010003551.1:48289-60539 GCA_902151425.1 Timema shepardi | reverse complement strand
GGGGGGTGATGGTGCCTAGGACGGGGTGCGGACGCGTAATTGGTCTGAGTTTGCCAGCAATGAGGGCCCTAAATAAGCCACGGAATGGAGAGGATAATATGGACCCAAGGGATGTCCTTCTGTTTAGGTGCCCGGGAATGATTCTGGAAAAAGGACCTTAAGAGCCTTCGTCACTTCTCGGAGGTTGTCGGTAGCTTAGAAATTAGATCCCGCTAACATTGCTATACTTAATAGCTAAGTTACTAAAAATGTAATATTATCTAAAATACTGTGTTTCATTTGGTTTTTAACATCGAATAAACTATTTAAATTATGAATAAAATAAAAAAAACGTCTGATTTATGTTGTTGGATCAGAATTTTCTAAAATGAGTTTATCAATAAATTAGCACGTTCAATGAAAAGTTTATCAACGTCTTAAACTATTAAAAGGATACGAAGAAGTTGTTTTTAGAGAAATTTCACCCGTATAGACTTTTAAAGGGGATATAAAACTCACAGTGATCAAAAACATGTTTAGGAAACTACCTTCAGTATGGCATATTGACATTTGTACCCCAATCCCCCGGTAGAACGAAATCTAGTATATTGTGAATCTGATTCCTTAAACCATATAATTATATGTGGATTTTTTTAAATAAGGGTGAGTCAAGTTCAAAAAGAGTATTACTAAATAGTTAGTAAAGTAATTAATTATGTTTGTTACACGCTATTGCTACAATATAAGGAATTTTATCGTTTTAGATTGTACTTGTAGTGAACTCCGTATTGATTGTAGTTATTTCACTCAATAGAAATACTTAAAAGGGAACTAAATACAGTGGAAGTATTTCAGAAGAGTTTGGGAAATATTTGAAGGCGTAACAGGCTATTTTTATTTATTTTTCCTACAGTACAAGGCCAACGGTTTAGAGAGATATATATTAATATTGCGTATCTGGATTAAATCAATCGTAGCCCAGTTGTGGAAAGATCAGCCAGTACTAATGTACCTTATCCCAGGAGACGCCTGAATGTACTAATCGTACATCCTTTCCGTGGAGGGTCTTTCCATGTCCCTATGAAATGAGATGAGCTGATGGTGATAGTAAGTATGATGGTGATAGTGAATATAAAGATGTTGAACCAGTGGAAACACTTAAACCTATCTAAGCCTAACCAAACAAACTCTGGTGATCGTTGGGGTTGTTCCCCTTTCGGTAAAAAATACCCAAGGTACCAGCCAATAATCAATCCCTGGACCTCCAGGCTCGTAGCCAGTTGCACGGACCACTACACCACGAGGCCGGTTAGTGTGATATGAGTATGTGAAAGGCGGGTATGTTAAACTATACTAACGCTTACCTGTAGGAAATGTGGACATTAAATTAAATACTGTAATCACCCTATGATACCTTCTGTCTAGATTATCCCACATCTTGGTCTGACCAAACCCATTGGTTTAAACATTTACTAAAGCCGGGTTTCGGTTTATGCTGACACATAAAATGATAGCCTAGGTTTTCAATATCGTCAAGGTTACCTCGAGAAAAACTTCACCAATTAAAATAATCATCTGTAAACCAGCCGGTAACCTGGTGGTCTAGGGGTGAGGTGTCAAACTTCTGTGCTGGGGGTCCGGGGCTCAATCCTCGGTCCCGGCACAGATTTATCTGCTGGCCAAACCCTTCCTTCACCTCTGACAAGACATCTTGTGAATGTCAGGTCTCCACCGTATTTCGTATTTCACGTTAAACTGTAGGTCTTCCATTTCATCTCACAATCACCCTACCATTACAAATTAGCGTAAGTGCGTATAACCCGAACGGGTAGTAAGACGTGGTGCTAATAATAATAATAATAATAATAATAATAATAATAATAATAATAATAATAATAATAATGTAAGCCAGACATATCAATTTTCAATATATTTTATTATCACTTCTTAAATACACTCTTAAAAATGTATGTTGTTTTGTGTCTACTTTATTAGCACAGGATTAAATCCACACACGAGTTAAAAAAAACTAACTTATTTTAAAATCACACATATATTTATTTATAACTCGATACCCGACTTTGTATAAGTTGCTTTATTTAGTATTTTAAGGTTATAAGTTTTAAGATACCCACTTCAGTGACAGCATGGTCTAACCCACTACTCTCGCAATAGACTCTACTGCCAATGACGGGTAGATCAAAGTTCAAATCTCAGTCAGGTGTATTGATGGGGGCTTTTCCAAAAATTGTTTTCAATGCAAATGCAGGTACTCTTCATCTAAACATAGCCTTCCTAATCCATAAAACCATTAGTGCAATTAGTACATAAGCGTATAACTCACACTGATAGTATGACGAGGTGCTATATTTTTTTTTTAGATAAACGAGTATACAAATCGGTATCTTTATAAATTAAAACGTCTAGCACATGGGATTTTAAGGGCTTAGTATAGCAATAATAACACCAGCATTAGCGTTGAAAGAGGTTGAGAATATCTACTAAAAGTCAATTCCCCTTCACCCGGTTGCGATTGAAAGATTAAAAATCAGAAAAGTCTATTCAACGTCGACTAAGCGATACGGACCACGCGGTGTTATTTTGTCGGGTAAAAATGAATTCTTTCATTGCTGCAGTTAGTCGTTCTAACCACTCGTCCACGAGTGTGGTTGGAGGAGATGTTAAGGAGGGGAGGGTGGTGGATCCCCAATTTATGGCAAAACCTACCAACGCTTGAAAGAAGTATAATATTGTGTTGTGGTTTTTTAAAAGATTTATAAGCAAACACTCTAGAAAAGTTGGATGTGGTAGTGGAGGAGATAATGCCGATCGAATACACAATCAGCATGTTACAGGAGATAAGGCTGATTGAATACACAATCAGCAAGTTCTAGAGAGGCCACATACATGCAAAATCTGTAGAATACTGATGAGGTAAAGGTTTACGAGGCGTTGTTAATAAGCTACGAGTCTATTCCAAGCTGGCTCAGCTCGTACTTCATGACAGATCGTCGACTCCAAAGTATGTTTGACGAGGATGTACAAGGAATAAATATTAATAAACATAGTTTGAACACAGAAATATAAAAAATAACGGTCTTGTTCTATGACAAGATTTTTTTTAATACAGCCTACGTATTTGACTCAAAAGAACGATTAAAACAAACATTTTGAAGCTTTAAAAAATTGACACCAAAACATTTATCTATGTGTTTTTCAAGTAAGATTTGTTAAGTGAGAAAGTATTGTTTTCGAGTTAACTAAAGACAAATATGCATTTTTTTGAAAATACATGTCAATAATTTTAAAAAAATCATTTTTTAGCACCACGTCTTACTACCCGTTTGGGTTATATGATTATATGCAGCACTAATTACTCTAATGACTTTAGGGATTAGGAAGGTTATATTTATAAAAAGTTTACTATCATTTGCATGGAGAGAGAGTGGAAAACCATTTGGGAAAATACAGTACACCCGACTGAGATTCAAACCCCAACCTCCCCGTCATTGGCAGACGAGTTTACTGCGAGAGCAGCGCGTTTGACCATGCGTCCACTTAAGTGGGTAGTGGTTTAATTATTTGTCAAATAAACGCCTGACTTCAACTAATTTAGAGCCTCGTTTGATAATGCAATTAGTATTCTAAGCTTTAAGAAATTAATACAATCTATTTTAACAATTTTTCAGTTATCAAGTTCAGCACCAGGAATATTAATGGCTTACTTTGAGAAAAAGATAAAAAGTAAATGGTTTAGAAGAAGTGTACCTGCATTCACGTGAAACGATGCTTAGGAAAACCACAAAATGGAAACCAGCCACAACCTCTACCACCCCGTTAACCTTTAACCCGTATTGTGAGTCTGATTCCTTAGAACACGGGATCATCGGTGTATGTAGCATGATTAATTTTTTTTAAATATATTAACTATATATAAATTCAAAAAATATGTTTTTCAAATTATAATTATATTTAAGGTTATGCTGTGGGTTTGATTTAAATAAACGATTAAACATGGACTGAATATATTTTTGAAAGATATTGTTTCTAGTTAGATATTTAATGAAATATAAATACTTTTTAATCATTAGTTTATATCTATCTGCTCACAATGTTGGTGTGTTTCTCTCTCTTAAAATAAAACGTTTTTATAGCTTCGGCGCCTTCAAGTCGTACCAGTAGACCCGACCGAAAGTCGGCCCTAGTGCCACTGACATTCCAAATAATGTCCGGATTTAATTTCAATTAAGTCGGATATATTTTCCGCCAGAAAAGGGGGTCGTTTAAGTGTTCTCCCTCTCCTCCCCCATTAACCCTCTCCCCTTCCCTACCCATTTGATACGAGGTTCCCGCAGGGTCTGTAGCAGCAGTAGAAGAGCGGGCAGTGTCTTCATGTCGTCATCATTTATAAAATTGTCATGGTTAGGAGAAAGAGGGGGTCGGAAAGCTTGAGAAATTGTCCGACAGTTTTTTTGTGTGGATCTTATGGACTCTTGTTTTTTTTGTTTTAAGAGAGTCATGTGCCCATTTTTTTGGTCAACTATAGTCTGGTTTTATTTTGTTTACGATGGCCTGGATAATCGTGGTAGTGGTCGAGTGTTTAAAGACGCTTTAGTTGACGTGATTTTTTCCTGCTGTCGACAGGTAGTCCCTTTTTCGACTCGTTTCTGTGAACGTGTGGTCTAACGTGCTACTCTCATAGTAAACTGGACTACCGATTACACGGAGATAGAGGTTCGAATCTCAGTCAAATGTACTGAAGGTTTTCCCCCCCTTCAAAATGGTTTTTACACTCTTCCTCCATGCAAATGAGTGTATACTTCCTGTAAATATAGCCATCCTAATCCTTAAAGCCATTCTCGTAATTAGTACATAAGCGTTGTTGTACTAAGGTAATATATTCAAATTGTTTCTCCACTCTTCCCTCATGAAAATGTGATTAATTTACTCTAAATTGTTAATTTTTTAATCCAAATTATTTTGGTATAACGATGGAGGTAGCCCAGAGAGGTTGAAAGATGTGAAGCACTTGAAATTAAAATGATTCAAAACACTTTTTAATAATCTTTACCTCTATTTATTAACTTATTGAAAATTCTTAGCGACTTCTTGGAGATTTCGAAGCTATTTTGCGACGTGGGCTGCATATTATCTTGACTCGCCTAAGCAGTCTAAGCACTATCACACTTAGACGTCAATGTACAAAATAGAAAGAGAGTGAAGAAAATGAAAAGTTCACCGTGAGAGGCCTCTTGTATGTGTGTTGATAACACTTCCCCTCTTCCTCTAACGAGTTTACACAGTCACTATACTATTTGCGCCTTGAAAACATATATTTGTTTTTTTAATTTTACCTTTTTCTTGTTTCCTATTCTAGATAGATATTTGCTACCACGGACTTTTTTAATCTACATCCTGGTAGGAAGACTCCCACAGGACACTTTCTTGACCAAGACAAATGGCCTGAGTAGTAGAGCATTTATAAAAAATTCATTTACAAAAAAACTACTCAGGGATTAAAATAATAATTTTGTGACATTGTAGGACTATTTTCAGAATTATTTAAGAATTTATAGTTTTTTTTCAACGTTATATCTTTAAAACTCGCTGAGTAAAACGTAAATTCACTAACATATGAAATCCTATTTTGACCGACCGTGACGTCACAGGTAGGCGACGTCATTCAATAATTTTATCTCCAATACTTACTAGATTAGATGTGATCCTCACAATTATGGCTGATTAAAAAACAACCACAATGGATTAGGTTGATTGAGGAAGACTGAAGGGGTGAGGGGTGGGTATGGTGAATCTTTTGAAGCTTATATCCAAGTCTGAGCCATATTGTGAGACGGTCTATTTAGAACCGTCAATAGAAACTCCAACAAGGTGGGTAAGGACAGCACCCTTTGAGAGGTTAGCTCCTTCCAAAACAGACTACTATGACAGGATGGTTCCGAAACTTCAGAAGGATATAGGAAAGGAACAGCGGGTTGTTTGTCTTAGAACTGAAACAGCGAAGGAGTAAACGACTCAAGACAACGATTATACAAATCGCCAAACAAACAGACTACTCACACAGACAAGGGAAGGAAATAATAATATATTTACACGTTTGAGAAATTTGAAAATGTCTCAAATTAATCTAAATCCCAATTTGATTTGTTATAAAATCAACCAAGCTCGTAAGACAATAAATTAAGATAACAGTTACGAAAAAAAAAACTAACGAAAAAATTAAAACGTTTCTATAATTACAGAATGGCATTTTTATCTGAATACTAAATCAACCTAACAATAATTGGATGAGGGTTCGAAAAGTTAGTCGAAGAAAAGAGAGATGAAAAAAAAAAACGGAAATAAGAAGAAAGAAAACGAAAGAAAAAGAACTCTCAAATCATCATTAATTTCTGTCAAGGAGTCATCTGCAGTTTGTCCTCGTAAAACGTAGCAAGCACACCATGGTGACAGGATTGCAGAACTAACTTCCAGTAGACCGTCAATTGTTATTTCTTGGGCTTCACCACTGCAGTGACGCTATCCAGAGACTACCAATTGTTGTGTTACTGTCCTCACTATCTTTTTTTTTTAACCTATTCACCCCTGTTATTTCTCCTTTTTTTTCCTCTTCTTTTTCTCTCTTAACTTCCAAGTTTAAATTAACGAACATCGCTTTGTAAGCCAATGTCAGGTCGGATGAGGGGGGTAGTACTATCCACCACCTTCTTCCTCACGCCCCCCCCTTTTTTCTTTCTCCCCTAACCAACACCTTCCCCCTTTCCTATCTCTCTTCAAACTGTAGAACAAAGCCACGCAGCTTCATCAGCAAGAAACAAAAAGGNGGGGGGGGGGGGGGAACCTGACTGATTTCAGCAATGTTTCTTACTTTGGATTTAACACGTTGGACTCTTTCACTTTCGACTTCAATGGATTCTGGATTAGTTTATACCAGAACAGCATGTCCGAAGAGTCGAGGTTTACTTGTCCGAGAAGAATCGAAAGGGACAAAAAGAAGATTGAAGGAGAGTAAAGGTTTAAAATCATGCTGGTCGTGTTATCTAAGTTAGCTGAAATCCCTCTGTACGCCTTTACAAGGCCGAGTTGTTTTCTTAAGAAAAAAAACAAATAAACATTTCCTTTCCATACTCATGTTCTCCGGATCTATTTATTAAATCATGACAAAAGTAGAGGTTAAAAAATCAGAAAATATATATTTGTATTTGAGATATTATATGTATTAAGATAAAAAAAAACCAATTAGAAAGAAAGAGAGAGAGATGCTTCTAAAAACGATCAATAACTTCTTATAAAATTACTAAAATAGTTTTATATACAAATTTTAACAAAAGGCCTACTATATGATTTTTTTTGAAAAAATAACCAGAAACGTGTTTATCTATTGATCTAACATTAGAGGGTTAATAATCTTGCATTTTCTGGACTATTATGAAAATGTATATTTACGTAAAGAAGTATAAAGATATACGTGTGTGAATACTAAATAGATATGTAAGTATGTATATATGATTATAAAACGAGATTTTATAAATCCAAAAAAGGGTCTAATACCTCTTCTTTTGACACCCCCCTAAATATTGACATTACATCATTCCAATATTTAATCATCATCAATTCGAGATTTACATTTATATTTCTTATAAATCAGCTTTATCTAGTAAATATAATTACTATTTTTGGTTCTAATAAACGAATATCGATCGTAAACTACATTGAAAGTAAAATAAAAAAGAAAAAAAATATAGTGAAAAAGTATCTTAAAGCATACCTCTAAATTTAAATACATGGTTAAATAGCAATAATTCAGTAGTTATCATATTTATTCATATAAATAATATTGATTAATTAATATGAATCTCCTATAAAATGAATGATGAGAGATTTATAAGTTTAGTAAAGAATACTAAGGCTGTGCGTTGAGATGAAAGTGGAACGGATCACTTACTAGTGATCACAGTGGTTGAATTAGTTATTTTGGTGAGAAACAGCGCAATAGTATTTTGCAAGTAAGAATGAAAGTGGGAAAAATTTGCAGGATAAAAGTGTAATAGCGTAATATAAAAGATTTCTGGGTGAAAAATTAACTTTACAAGAACATGAATATAATGTAGAAATACATAATGATATAGAAAGTGCTTGTAGTCCATTCCCTGAAGGGGGTATAGTGATATAGAAAGTGCTTGTAGTCCATTCTCTGAAGGGTTAATGATATAGAAAGTGCTTGTAGTCCATTCCCTGAAGGGGGCATAATGATATAGAAAGTGCTTGTAGTCCATTCCCTGAAGGGGGCATAATGATATAGAAAGTGCTTCTAGTCCATTCCCTGAAGGGGGTATAGTGATATAGAAAGTGCTTGTAGTCCATTCCCTGAAGGGGGTATAATGATATAGAAAGTTCTTGAAGTCCATTCCCTGAAGGGGGCATAATGATATAGAAAGTGCTTGTAGTCCATTCCCTGAAGGGGGCCTGTAGGATTTTCGTGTATAGAAATCTACTTCTGAACTTATGATTTTGGACCCTTTAGGGGTTACAAAAAAGTCAGTGTGGATTTTTAGAATCACGTTACTTTCCAAGATGGCGACCATTAAAGAAGGTGGAAAAGCTCTTTTTTTGTAGACATTATTTCAGTAACAAATTATGAGATTTTAATAATTGGGTTTTTATATCATAGGTAATAAAATTGTATTTTATTTTACCTCTCAACATTTTTTTCGATATTTCCTTTCTGTATAGTTTAATTTGTCTTCGTGATAAAGATTTAACTTTATTGACAATTGAACACGATTTGGAGCTAAATAAGCGGAGATAACCGAAAAACACCTGAAGTAAAAGTTTTTGGAAATCCAATTTTTTATAATAATCAGTGTACATATTAAAAAAATTGCGTTTTGTGATTAATAAAATGTCCTTGAAGTTATGGGGTACTCAGTCCACTGCACGATCGTTCATCTAACTGCATCACGTTTACAAGGTAATGGTCTAAGTTAATTAAATATCACGCATGATCAAATTCCTCTGTATTTGTAACTGACATAATTATAATTTATTATAATTATTCACCGTATTATGTGTTGTGTGCTAGTGAAGGGGACCAGTTCACTTTACGATCGGCTCTTATCAGATCTCTAACAAAGTGGACTAAGGGAATTAACTCAATCCAAAATTTTGCAGTCTCACTTTTTTTTTTCAGACAATGTTTGTTTGAATTCTGCAAAATTCTCATAATTTTTGTTAGGTTTTGGCATATATTCTGCATTTCTTCAGTACATGTTTTAGACTTATCGTTAACTGATCTGTTCAACGATTACACTGTAGTCAAATCTTTGCTTTAACTCTCTATTTTTTTGTTCATTCAAAAATTCACAACACATAAGTCTCTCCATTGATTCACATAACAAAAATTTGTCCTTTAAAGATCTTACATAATGAGCTGCATTAATTACGGATTTACTAATTTAACTCCAAAAACGTTAGTCTAATTCCAAACGTTTTCAGCACCACTACCCAAAACATACTTCCTAATGCACCCAATAGTAATTTTAATCATATAAAATGATCCTAGGCACAGACCACTATCAGAAAAATCTCGCGGATTTTGCATTGTTACTTCCTTCTCTATGTGGTAAACCCCTTCGTCTGCTGATACAAACAAGTGCTTTTGTTTCAATTGATATCGTAGGTTTTGAAAGTTCTTTAGAGCAGTGTATACAATACTATATTCAGTTACTGTATTAGCTATCACCAGAATAAAACCAACAGAGCCCGAAGGTTTTTTCTCCTGTCTAACCACAGATTCGAAACCCGCCACAGTGGCGTAGTTGGCTAACGCGCTAGTTTCATGTTAAGCTTGACTGCCAAAGACGGGGAGATCGAGGTTAGAATCTCGTGCAGGTGAACTGGGTGGGTTTCCCCAAATGGTTTTCCTCTCTTCCTCCACGTAAATGCGGCTTTATTTCCCCTAAATTCAACCTTCCCAATTATGAGTCCATTAGCGTAATTAGTACTTAAGCGAGTAATCTTAACATAAAAGGAGCGGATCTAAATAAATAAAAACAAGGTTGAAGAAATTAATTGATGTAAACAAAAATATACGGGGCTTGTAAAACTTTCCTGCCATGAACAACTTATGTCTCACACATTTATGGCTTTCAAAAACTGTGGTTACTCTGCTCTATAACAAAACTGCAACAATATAGACAGTGAGTAATGAATGGGCGCTGAAGGAGAGCGGTTTGAAAGGGAATACAGTAGGTCAATGTGAAAGAAGAGTCTTACGTTGGTTTGGGCATGATGAGAGGATGAGTGTGGATCGAGGGACGTAGCAAATACATGAAGGTAGAGTGTGTGGATCAAAAGGCCATGTAAGGCGTGGTCATGTTGTAGATGCATATGTGGAAAAGAGAAACATAAAGAATTTTAAGAATAATTAAGCATGTATGGCTCGGTGTATGGATGTTGTTTAAGTGAAGGGAGTATGTAAGGATAGGGAAGTGTGGAGAAAGCGCTTTGTATTGTATGTATGTATGTATGTATGTATGTATGTATGTATGTATGTATGTATGTATGTATGTATGTATGTATGTATGTATGTACGTACGAGTATATATGTATGTAACCTTTAAATGTATGTTCTATAATTTAAGTATTACAGGGATGTCTTTAAATTATATAGGGGACTTTGAGGAAGGGGGGTTTTAGTATTTTCTTACGTTTTCTTACGAAGGGGAAAGAAAAAAGGTGGGGTCAGAATCCATTTCACGTAGTTTAGAAAAAAAATCTATGTTCATGGTGAAAAAAATCTAAAAAAAAAGTGTTATAAAATAAATTATTTGAATTATAAAATGTCACTTATTAATTATTAATATTATTTTTAATTTACTTACTGTGATTAAAAGTATTAAAAGTATTTAAATCATAAAATTTAACTTATTAATTATTATAAATGCTATTTTTTAAATTTAATTTACCCTCTCTAATTAAAAGTATTCTAAAATTTCTTATCACTCGCTTTAATAATACCATTCTTTACGTCTAAAAATAACCAAATGATTAAAATAATCTAATTTACCAAATTATAAAACATTACGCAAGACAAAGGCTCGGGAAGGGGGGATGACAATCCTACAATTCCTTACGTGGGAGGAAGAGTGGGGGAGGGGGGGGTCGATAATAATTTTTTTAAAAGCCTTCCATAAATTAGGGACGGTATTTATAGCTATGAAACAAACTAAACAAAACTTATTATGTGTCAAAAATTAAATACATATATCGATAACACACACTTTATCTATTTTTTTTTGTAAAAGCTGTTTAAATGTAAATTTAAACTTTCAATGACTTCGAAAACTCCCTTTTATAAGCCCTCAACTCTCTAGTTCAATATTGATTTGATTAATAGTGTAAATTATCAGGAATAATATAATAATCGGGAAGCCCAAAAGTGCTAATAACGCTAGAGGATTAAACGAGTGAATAAAATAAAATTTAGTGTAACAAAATGGAGTTAGTACCTTTTTCCACAATTCAAAATTCATCCGAACTAAAGATGTCTGATAATTTGTGTTACAAAAAAAAATTGTGTAGGTAGATAAAAAAAATAATGAAATAAAAGGAAAAAGCTTATAAATATGAAGAGCTTCGGTTTTGAATGAATACTTATTTGTTTATGGTCGCATTCGGGAAAGGGACCTTGTGTATTCCCTTTTACCTCCCCCTCAACCCTATTTTTCAATCTCTCTCCTTCTACTTTCAAAACACGACGACCTGAAAAAGAAATTAACATACGAAAGAAGTACTTTCTTGTTTTCTTCCTCACTTCCATTTCGATCGTTCTTCTTGCAATTTAAATCACAAATGGATGAGACGGCCTGAAATAAAAAAAATAAAAAAATAATGGGCCCCCAAAAGAAAAAGAGGGAGGAAGACAGAAAGAGTTCGACAACAACGTGGATTCCTATGGTAGTGAAATTGTAATTACCATTTCTCTTCGCTTTCTCCCGGCTTCATACTCACCCCTTACTACCCTCATACCACCACTATTCTGCCTTTCCACGTTTTCCCAACAACCCCCAAACACTTTAATTCATTCCATGCCACCCCCACCGCCCACCCTCACCTTCTCCACGCTACACGCGGTATGCGTTGCTACTGTGTTTCCATCGCCTGCAAACACACACACATACGTACACACACAAACACTATCTCATTACTTGCTAGATATCTTTCTCTGGAACACTTCTCGCCCCCCCCCCCC
>CABFVX010003551.1:0-48081 GCA_902151425.1 Timema shepardi | reverse complement strand
TGAATTATAGGGAACCTTTTTTTTTTCAAAGAGATTGTGTTTAAGGATTTCGACGAGAAAGTTTACTTAGTTTGCCAATAGAATGAGAAGTTGAGGAATTCAGAGAAGTTTTTGCTGTTGTTGTTGTTGTGGTTTTGAACTAGCGTTGCATTTAAAATAGATTGTTTGGCAGCCAATAATAATAATACAAATATTTTTTCACTTAACTAACATAACCCTAATGTTCCTCGAAGAAGATAATTAATGTCTACATAGCCAGTAATTATTGTATCTGAGTGTACAAATATATACTAGATCATTTATTTTAAAACAAATGCACCCATATTTTGCATTCTTAATTATTCGTTTTACTCCCTAAATAATGAGTAGAATTTCAGTTGGAATTAATTTTTAGAAAACAACATTTTTTTTTTTGCTGTCAACATTGATAACATTATAATAAATTACCACTGTTACTTTATAAGTCTTTACTATATTAATCAAAAGCGACAGCCGAATATTATCGAAGTTATTAATTTATTTGTGATATTTAACGTGACATTTCTTAGCAGACTGATTATAATATCAACAAACCAATTATAAGTTATTCTATATATCCATAAAATACAACAACAGTAGTTAGTTCATCACTCTGAAAGGCGAAACCCACATCTCACTAATGATACATTTTCAAGCCATGCTGGGAATCAAACCCGGGACTCTTTTCTCAGTGAGCAGACATGCTAGCGATTTAATTAAGGTGTCGGACAGTTACAGGAGTTGATTTATGAATATGTATAAGTAGTTTCAATAACTGTTGTAACTGTAAGATACGTTATTTCTTCTTGCATATGTATAAGTAGTTTCAGTAACTGATGCCCCTGTAATATGTATAAGTAGTTTCAGTAACTGTTGTAACTGTAAGATACGTTATTTCTTCTTGCATATGTATAAGTAGTTTCAGTAACTGATGACCCTGTAATATGTATAAGTAATTTCAGTAACTGTTGTAACCGTAATATACGTTATTTCTTCTTGAATATGTATAGGTTGTTTCAGGAACTGATATAACTGTAATATACGATCACTTCTTCTAGAGTATGTATAGGTTTTCCCAGTAAGTGTTGTAACTGTAATATACGACACTTCTTCTAGAGTATGTATAGGTTTTTCCAGTAGGTGTTGTAACTGTAATATAAGACACTTCTTCTAGAGTATGTATAGGTTTTTCCAGTAGGTGTTGTAACTGTAATATACAATACTTCTTCCAAATTTTCTACTCTAACTCTACAAAATGTCGCGCACTACCCGACTTTCTTCCTCCACTGAATTACGTAACGCCTCCATTTTCACTGATTATTTTTTAATGTGTTCGGTTCTCCATTCTCCATTATGAAAAGGGGGGAGGTTTCATGCGGCTTGAGCGAGGACTTGATAAAATAAAATAATTCGCTTGTCTTCAGTAAAAGCAGAGTTTGAATAATAAAGAGAGTTTGTTTTGCCTTTTGTAATAAATAACTAAAATGTGTTACGTAGAAACACACTTCCCGTCTTTCCTTAATTAATCACTTTGCTGCTCCAGCTTTGAAATTGCCCTTTCCGAAATTATTGAGGTAGCTGAAGTGCACTTTATGAAAACACATATTACATTATCACAATAATTTATTATTTACACACTTAATCCATAAATAAAATTTTGGCTAGTGATTTTTTATACTTTATTTAAAAATAAAAAAGGGTATATACAATTAAATAATCTGATAAGCAGTCATGTTATCTAGTTTATGTAAATATTTGAACGCAATAAGTTCAAAGACTCCAAAGTTATTAAAGTTTAAATAAAATCCTGTATTTTTCAGTAAAATATCTTGGCACTTTTAGCAGGACTTTTTGTCACTTTTCTTGACACTCAAAGGGTCAATAAAGTAACGCATTCAACTCTAGCACTTAAGATACTTCTGTACAATGTCTTACTACCCGTCCATAATATTTTCATTAAATAACTTTATTGATTAGGGAGGAGCAATGTATGATTTTGACGAAATATACAACCATTTTTGTGGAAGGTGTGTAAGGTAAGAGAAGAAGAGTGAGATAAATTCAAGTAAAAAAAACCCTAAGCCCACCAGGTCAGGATTTGAACCCATACCTTCCCATTATCTCAACTAGATGAGATTTTCATTTAGTACGAGTGCCCATCGATGTTGACTAGATACTTAATTTGATATTGAATTCAATTTATGATAAAATGGTAAATGCTCACCTCAACATCACTCAGAACCAAGACAGTGTCCTTAAGAAGTGCTATCAATAATTGTTACCGTGGATACGGTATGTTACGTGATTAATGGAGGCCCCTAGATCAGGAGGTCCCACGCGCCCCCAGCCTAGTAGTGATGAACACCAGAAATAGAGGAAAATAATTATTCAGACAATAGCAACGAGATATTATAATGTCCACGGATCATCTCGAAGATAAGATTTTTACGAATGTCCAAAATCTTGAGTATCATGGTGTTTGAAGGATTATAGGAATCAGATATTCGAGAGTCCCGTATTTAAAAAAAATACTACAGTACACCTAGCTGGTATTTTATGTTTAACCTTCTCATCACGAGTAAACCAAACTAGGCGAAGCTAACGCCTTTATCGGCCTGCCCAGCAGCTTAGATTATTCAATTAGTGTAGAAGTATCTTGGAATTCAATGTGTTTTTTTTAACATAAGGAAATTTGCCACATGATAGGTGCACTGACAATTATTTTCTTGATTTAATATATCTTAGCTAAAACAAGCAAATTAATTTGTCATGGGTCTAAATATTTGTGGAGGGCCTTCAAATAATGACTATTAATTTATCATCCGATTAGTGATAACAATAAATATACCACTTGTTTAGCGTAAAAAAATATATTATTTGACTATTTAATGGTTGAAAAAAGTACTTTGTTTCCAAGGAAAGTAAATTATTTTTCTTAATAATAATAATAATAATAATAATAATAATAATAATAGTAATAACAAACGTTCAAACAACATATTTTTGGGCTCAGATTATAATTTGACAAACTCACTCAAATGAAGTATTGAAATACCTTAAAATATTTATATTAGACATGATTGTTTGAATATATTTGATATAAAACTTTTTCTTTCATCCATACTACTTAAATTCAACGAATAAAATTGAATAAAACAACCTACAACAAACATACTATTTTAAATTATTTTCTGTATTTCCTTGCAGATCATTTTCTTGACAACTTTTTTTTCTCAACACACACACACACACACACACACACACACACACTCGTCACATTTTTGTATTTTCATTTTACAATATTTTTATGTGTGTATGAAAGTAACCTCAAAAGAAGACACCCCCCCCCCATCACTATTCCCCCCCTTTCCTTCCTACATCCCTGCAAGATGAGAAAATCTTTTGAGTAAAAAGTTGACTTTGAAGTAAGTCTTTCTCGCCCCCGTTTCTTGTCCCCCCCCCCCCCCCCCCTCTTCCCAACCAACAATCTCAAAGTACGCGAGTCTCATATATAAACATGGATGTGGACGAAGCGTCATATCCGATGTCATAGAAACGTGAACAGATTCGATAAAGGAAAGGGAGTGGTTTGTTTTTCTTAAAGGAGGGTTGGGGTGATGGGGGTTGATAAAGGGAGAGTTGTGTTGATAAGGGTAGTAGGAAGGGGCCAAGGGGGGGAGTAGTATAGTTAAGCTTGTAAGTTGTAAGGTGGTTACAAGAAGATGAAAGGGAGTTAAAATGAGGGTTGTGTAGAAAGTGACAAAAATCTTGTAAGACTTGACCCCCTCCCTACATCCCTTCTGTGTCCCCCTTTCTATTCTTCAACTATCTCCTTCTTAAATACAAAGACATTTTGTTGTAAATTTATCCAACTGGACGATTTATGTACGAGACCTTTTAAGTCTGGCCTTTAATTAAATTATTTATTATACTAAAAACTTATGTTTATATAATGGTATCATAGTTTTCTAATATAAAACATCGAACATGTTGGTGAATACAATACGCTTAGAAAAACATGGTTTTTCAAAACTTTGATTTCGTAAGCAATTGCAATCATACAATTATTAAAATAGGAACAAGGTATTTTTATTTATTTTTCATGTCGTTTGTTTTAACTAAATAAGATAATTACCAAGATACACTGTCTATTAAGAGTTTAACAAGTTTCAGTGGTTTTAACCCTGTGGCACACATACCCTCAGGGCTACGTAACATATTTATTATGTGTACGTGAAAATAAATTATTAGTAACGGATCTCGTTTAATTTTGGCTCCAATTTAATCTAATCTGTACATAATATCACGAAAACTGTGGTTTTTTGAAAAAAGGTTCAGGGATCTCAATAATAGTGTATTTAATGTATTTAGTCTAAGTATGATTTTTTAGTTTATATTAACGATTTATCGCTCTTTTTAAGTTAAAATGCAAATAATATTATAACTGGGTGACATGTGAATTTTTTACGATACTTTTACTGAATTAAAATATGATTTTATCTTTTTGAAATTTCACATATTTAGTTAATATTGAAGAAATATTTTAATCAAAATCACACACTTCCTTCGTAAGCTTAGTAATTAGTTTTAAACCACCATTAGGGAGTGACGCCTAATACTATGTGACCACCGAAGCAGGTAATAAATTAGCTAATTCTCCCATCATGTCTCCAGATAAACGTTAATTTCATTTACTGAAAATTTTTCCCCCACTATTGCGTGCCCTTAGATTATTAAGTAGGGGTGTGCGTAGCCCGGAAAACTTCGACCTACTTTGCTTCGAATATTTGTAATCCTCGGCTTCGATTTTAGACAAAAAGATCAATTTCCAGAGAATTACGAATCAATTTTACATTAATTAAGTTAACATGAAACAATGTTTAAAATAATGAGATAATATATTGTGATAATTTATTGATGTATAATCTTAGGGCGGAGTGTGATAGTGATGTTTGCAATATAGAATTTTTGTATATTATATCTAGTGCCTAAATTTATATATTTGTCCAAAATATATTTATTTCCAACACAGCTATTATTATTATTATTATTATTATTACTTCGATTCGTCTTCAAGAATATGATTTTATTCACCTCCACTAAAATGTACTTCTAATACTTATATCTATTAGCGTAGGTTTCTGATAGAATGAACGGGTTTTAAAGACGCATTACACTAAAAATATAATGATACAATTATCATGAAGATAGATACCAACTTTAGTGGAAAAATGGTCTAAGGTGTCACCCTCATGCTAGACTGGCTTGATAATAACGGGTAGAGACGGTCCCAAATCCCGGTCGGGTCTAAGGAGGGTGGTTTTCCCTAAATGGTTTCCCACTCTCCTTACACGCAAATGCGGGTATATTTACTCTAAAATCCTTCCTTTCTCATCCTTAACCCATTAGAGTAATTATTTTATATGCGTGTAACCTGAACAGGTAGTTAGACGCTGCGATAAAAGAAAATATATAGGGATAGCGTATTTCAAAATATTATTATTATTATTATTATTAGCACTGCGTCTTACTACCCGGTCGGGTTATACGCACTTACACTAATGTGTAATGGTAGGGTGATTGTGAGATGAAATGGAGGACCTACAGTTTAACGTGGGATCCGAGCCACGGCGGAGGCCTGGGCATTCCCCACATTCACAAGTTGTGACTAATACACGTCTTGTCAGAGGTGAAGGAAGAGTGTGTCAATCAGATAAATCTGTGCCGTGATCTAGGATTGAACCCCGTACCCCCAACACAGAAGTCTTGACACCTTACCCCTAAACCAACAGGTCACCTATATTTCAAAATAAAACAATTAGTACTTCTTCCATTGTTATTTAATATTTTTCTTTTAAGTATACCTATTTAACGTGGATTTCCCGAACCGACTGATTATATCAGTACAAGATCATTTATATGAGCGAGATCGAAAGGGCCTACCAATATTGCCGGGAAACTAAATTTCACAAACCTTCCAGAGTTCTTTTACGTTACACACTCAACAAGGGATCGATGGCTTGCTTCCCCTCCGAAGAAAGTTGTGCAACGGATTCATTATCTCTCAAGTAAAATCCTTCGACGCCAACTAGGTTTGAAGCCACGAACATCGGGTCCCTAGGTGAGCCCGTAACCCCAAAACCACCTATGTAGACTCCATTTTTACCGTATTTGTTGTTCTGTAAGAGGAAAAGGTATATTGTAATTTATCAGATCATTAAATGATTATTTATACAGGACTTTTAAATGAGTACAAGGAAATGTTGAGAGTAAGCTAGAAGATTAAATCTATTTAATCATCGAGTATCTTAACAATAAACATCGTACTTTACGATTTAAAACAAGGAGTTAAAGCTACTTTGCGTAGTTGATTGACATGATTTATAGTATTCTTAAAATAAATGTTACCACTTTAATACATTTTCTCTCATATTGTATTCACCTTATTCACATTCTTTTTATCACCACATCTTACTACCCATTCGGGTACTAATTAAGCTAATGGTTGTAGGGATTATAAATGTTATAGGTTGTATACCCAGTTTTGGGTGGAGGGAGAGTGAAAAACAATTTTGAAAAACCTCCCTCAGTACACCAGACCGAAATTAGAACTTAGATATGCCCGTCATCGGCAGTCTCTTCTACTGCAAGAGTAGCGCGTCTGACCTTACGGCCACCTAATTGATTTTCTCCAATAGTTAATCAACACAAAGGAGTACACTATTCTTAAATTATTAGTATATAAGGTCACATGAAGTGGTGTTTAGATAATGAATATCTAAAAAAAAAGTAATCTTACTGTTTACTCAAATTACGATACAAATCCAAGTGGGTTTTTAACTGTACCATTATGTTTTATTTGTAAGATATCTTTATTCCTGTGTCGGTGGCCACATAGTCTAAGTATCACTATCACAATAAAATGGGCTGCCAATGATGGGGATATTGGAGCTCAAATCCTGTTCGGATAAACTAAGTGTGTTCCCCCCCCTAAATAGATTCCCAATATTCCTAGAATTAAATGCATGCGTGTACAGTAGACTCATGGCTTCTTTGGTGCTGACTGACAGCTTTAAAAAGATACAATACCAAATTATGTATCCCTACGCCGAACCATATGATCTGCAAAAAACATGTGTTTAGCAGCTGTCACTTCTGACGGTCAAAATTTAGGTATATTCCTAAATGTTGATTGTCAGAAGGCAGCTGTTAGCTATCAGTCAGCACCAAATAAGCCACGGGGCTACTGTACATATAATTTACTCATTAATATTCCATTAGAATATTTAATGTTTATGTATAACAAGGACACAAGTGCATATCTCAAACGGGTAGTAAGACGCGATGCTAAAAAAAATTACTACACAGAATAAAACGTACTTTTTTAAATTTAATCTTTTATTTAATACCCCGTTTAATTGGCCATGAAATGGGCTATTAAAGTTTATCCACCAAAACACGCAACTTAAAGAACATAGCCATTGAAGAGGCCATCATAAAATGTTTAGTCTTATATATCGAGCTCATATGAGTATTTGGGGAATATCTACCAGAGAGAGAAAAAAAATAGATTACGATATTTCAGGTCGAATAGTAATAATAATAACAAATAACCAGCCCTTTTCCGTCCAACCAACTTTTTATCGTTCGGTCGTGCCGGACATCTAACCTCGACGACTTACTTCAACCCTCCTATTCAAGGGTGATGGGTGAAGCGTGCCTTTAGGCTGCACACTTAGACTTAACTCTCATCTCCCTTTCCTCACCCTCTCTGGACTTACCACCCCTCCCCTTCCCGCCCCTACACATCCTGACCCAAACCGTTCCCACACAACTTTAACTTTCTCCATCTCCCTCGGGGCTTATTCCAACAAGACGACTTTTAACTACCTCGTAATCGGACTTTTAGTCTCGTGTATCAACTATCACAGGCACGCCTCGTCATGGCGGCTGTGAGCAAATAACAATAAAGAACAGTTTGCAAAAACCAAAAACATCGAAAACTAATTTACAGCATAGTTTTTTTTCCCCACTACCTCTTTCTGTAATTTAAGGAGCTGGTTTTTTTTAAACCTATTTGTTAAAACGTGATACTATTTATGTGAAGAATAAAATATGGTTGGACGGTATTTGTATTGTGATGGTGCTTATTTTTTCCTTTTTTTTTGTCGTAGCTTTTAAACTTTATTTTTTAAACACATTTTAGAGATTAATAAGGAGAGAGATAAATTATTTACGAATCAATCAATGTGTTATGACAAATATAAACTAATAAGAGACCTGGTGGTCTAGGGGTAAGGTGTCGGGGTTCTGGGGGTCCGGGACTCAATCCTCGGTCCCGGCACAGATTTATCTGATTGTCCAAACCCTTCCTTTACCTCTGACAAGGCGTGTTTGTAGGTCCTCCATTTCATCTCACAATCACCCTACCATTACACATTAGCGTAAGTGCATATAACACGAACGGGTAGTAAGACGCGGTGCTAATAATAATAATAATAATAATAATAATAATAATAATAATAATAATAATAATAAAATATATCAAAGAGAGTAATTGTATTAAAAACTAAGCAGTCTTAGAAATAAATACATGTACCAGTATTAATAATATCATGATGAATTGTCAAAAAAACAACATATCATATGATCCTTTATACCAATAAAACAAAACATTATCAAATTAAGGCATATTACACTAAACATATTGTTTGTGTTATTGGAGTGGTAAGATTATTTTGATAAGGGTTTGTATAGTCATTACTTACGATATAATTAATAATATTTCATGTATATCTACCAAGCGTGTTTAAATTTTTATTACATTTCTCATTGATACATTTTATAATTTAATATATTTTCATAATACATTGATTGATCCATTAATAATATTCTACTTTAGTATCTAACGTTAGGTTTCTAAATGACGTAGCCTATATCAGCACACGACTTAGATATTAACTTAAATTAGGACAACCCGCTTCAGTGGCAAAATGGTCTAGGGCGTCACTCTCGTGTTAGACTGGCCTACCGAAGACGAGGTTCGGATCCCGGTTGTGTCTACAAAATATGTTTTATTCCTTAAATTATTTTCCATTCTACTTCCAATCAAATGCGGGTAAATTACTTCTAAAATGTTTCCTTCTCCATCCCTACCCCGTTGGAGTAACTACCATGTATGCGTATTAATAGCCTGAACAGGTACGTGATAAAAAACAAAATAAAGTTTGATTTAGCGTGTGTTACCAGGGTCATGTGATCTGCAGCTTTCACTTTTTGTTGATATTATCAATAACTAAAAAAATAACCCTGGTAAAATAATAAAAATATTACCAGTTTTTGCCGCAAAAAAACAACAACACGTTTTTAAAATTTTAGGGCCAAAATAAATCAAATATTTCTCCAGTACAACATAGAGTTTAGTTTTCTGCACATGCTAATATCAACAGATCTTGAATATCTGTCAAGGGTGTTCTGGAATGTTGTCAAACCTTTTTTCTATTTATTTAAAAAGTTTTGACAAAATTCCAGGACACCCTTGACTGATATTCAAGATCTGTTGATTTTAGCATGTGTAGAAAACTAAACTCTATGTTGTACTGGAGAAATATTTGATTTATTTTGGCCATAAAAATCTAATGCTATAAAAACTGTAAAACTACTCGCGCTCCCTTCTGCCGCTGCTTAGGGTTTTTATGTAAAAATGGGACCGTAGTAAGAAATTAAGCACGGAAATAAATACTCCTATCTTTCTTCCTCCTTGTACGCAATCACTTGAAACGTTACAGATTGAGGGAAGTTTTGTTGTAGAGTGGTCGTTGAATAAAGACATTAATTTTATTTACTCAAGCTAATTTAAATAAACTTTTAATATATTTATTTTAATAGATATCATATTGGAATAGAAAAACATGTCCGCCCAGGTCAAATCGTTTCCTACTAGGAACATGATTTGAATTTCTTCCCAAAACCACACAAGAGACTCAAACTGAATATACAAACAATTAAAAAAACGTGAACGAGTAGTCATTTATTGTTAACATTACCTTGCTATTGTAAATCTATATCCAGTTCTGAAGACTCAACCTTTAAACTAAAGTAAACAAGTCAACGCCGAGCTTGATAGACAGTCTCACGGAGATCGAGGCAACAAAAGAAGGTGGAAAGCTATGCGATACAAGTGTGCCAACTTTTGATTATTTACCTTCAAAGTATCAGGATAGCAAAAGATAACGCTTACTTCGTTTATAGTGACGGTGAGTTTGGACCAAGCGGATACATAAGGAGTTTCCGGCTAGCGACGTCGCCTACTTGGAGAATATTTGAAACTATTTTGCGAATTGGGTTGCATCATAACTTGAAGCCCTTAAGCAGACTTTCACACTCAAACACCAATGCACAAAATAGAAAGACAGGGAGGAAATTGAAAGGTTTACCATGAGAGGGCTCTTTTTCTATGTGACGGAAACTAGGGGGAATAGTTTATATATGGGATACTTTTATGTTAATATTTATTAAGTTTTTTTAAATCTGCGTGGTCCACCGTTTTATTGTAATACCTTGGCAAAATAAGCACTAATTCTAAAAGTCAGTTTGGCCCTAAAAACATTTCGTCACATTTCCTCCTACCCTTTTAATTTATTATTAATTTTAAACTATATTTAATGGCTAAATATTTTATGAGTTTTAACGTAGGATATTAAGTTTTGTTGTAGCAGGTGTCTTAAATTTATTAGTTCTTTAAATAATCTACTTTATTTATATACAGTAATTGTACTTTTTTATTCAAGGTATTTAACACGTAATTTATAAACCTACTGATTGTATCAACACACAATAATTTCTATGAGCGAGAATGAAAGAGCCTACCAATGTTGTCGGGAAAGTTATTTTCACACACCTTCCAGGCTTATTTTACTTGCCACAATCGACATGGGACTGATGGCTTTACTTCCACTCCGAAGGAAGTTGTGCTACGGAATTTTATTGACCAAGAAAAATCCGTCAACCTCGTCTGGGTTTGAATCCACGAACATCAGGTGCTGATACAAATACTTTATCCCTAAAGAACTCCGGGAGTCGATATCTTTATACGCTCTCATCACCGCAAAAATATATTTTAGCATTTAAAAAAATTACTCTTCCTATAAACACCACGTCTTATTACCCGTTCGGGTTATACGCTTATTTACTAATTACGATAGTGTTTTATGGGCTTAGGAATGTTACAGTTTTATAGGAGGTGAACCCGCATTTGTGTGGAGAGAGAGAGAGAGAGAGAGAGGAAGACCATTTAAGGAAAACCACGCTTAGTACAACCGACTGAGGTTAGAACCTCGGTATCCCCGTCATCGGCGGTCTACTCTACTGAGAGAGTAGTGCGTTAGACCACGCACCCACTGAAGCGGGTCTAGGAAAATTGGACTACAGTAATATATGGGAGCGTGTTCTATTAATAAATATATTTAATTCATACGGAAGTTTATTTTGACCTTAGTTTTTCAGAAGCATAAGTGAGTGAATCCGTATATTATACGGTATTTGTGAGTATTATTATCCATCATTTCACCCACTAAAAAGCTTCACCCCTAACAATCGGTCGACCCTACGACCAGCCGTTTGACCTCCACCATCCGAAACCAAACGTGAGAAGACTCTGTGACCCTTGAAGCTCTCGAACACGAACAATAGAGAAAGAAAGATAACAAATACATAAGAGAGAACTAAAGAATAATAAAAAAAAATCAACCGTCTCCCTTCCCTCCGATTCTCATTAAAGATTCCGATCGTGTGCGGGCGTCATCTAACCATCGAGGTCCGTATACCATCACATTAGAGAACCGACCATCCGATGCGACGTCTGCACGAAGAGGTGACAAGATAAAGAGAGAGAAAACAAGAAAGAAGGAAGGAAGGACATAGACGGAGGATCCTCGTTATTTCTGGAATTCGTGATGAGGGAATAATGAATGTAGCTAATGTTACGTCCCCTAAGGCGCACATACACAGCCAACAGCGACGACCTATTCATTCACCCCCTCTTGCCTCCAAATTCTCCTTGCACACCCATTTACCTTCACCCCCTCTTTCCCCACACCCCTCAGCTTTAGGGAACGATACCGACAACAAGATATACCCACTACTCTGCCTACCCTACATTAAAAACTCCCCATCTCCCTCAACCCTCCCCCCTTTTGCTATTTTGCTATTGCGAGTCTGTGTGTGTGTGTGTGTGTGTGTGTATGTGTGTAGAAATTGCCTACATTACACCCTCGCGAGGACTAGGGGTGCGCAGCCAACTTAACCGGAGCAGATTTCCCACGTAATTATAGTGAGGGGGTAAAAGGCAGTAAGAGGGAGTGTTTATATTTCTGTTTCTCTCTCCCGTGGTGGTAGAATTTGTTGATCTTTGAAAGTGATGAGAAGGCTTGCGAAAGTTGTATAGTTGGTAGGGGGTGGAGAGAGGATTGGGGGGACGGGGGGCAAGCTATTTGCAGTCTAGAGCTTCATTTCACGTGGCTAGACTTTCATGAGCTTTAGTTGTGTAATATTAGAAGGGTGAAGCGGGGTGAGCTACATGCATTTTTTTTAATAGTTTTTAATTACAATTAGTGAGGAATTTTCTGTAGTATGTATTGTCTTGTAGTTGCGGAAAAAAGAATTTAGAGAAGTCAACACTTTCATATCATATCCGTACTTGGAAGGAACATTTAGAGCAGTTGTTCCCAAATGGTCTTCAACGGCAATCCGGGGTGCGTGATGGTCTACTAGGGGGTGGGTCGGTAATATAAGACACCGTGATGGTCTACTAGGGGGTGGGTCGTTAATATAAGACACCGTGATGGTCTACTAGGGGGTGGGTTTGTAATATAAGACACCGTGATGGTCTAATAGGGGGTGGGTTGGTAATATAAGACACAGTGATGGTCTACTAGGGGGTGGGTTGGTAATATAAGACACCGTGATGGTCTACTAGGGGATGGATTGGTAGTATAAGACACCGTGATGGTCTACTAGGGGATGGGTTGGTAATATAAGACACAGTGATGGTCTACTAGGGGATGGGTTGGTAATATAAGACACCGTGATGGTCTACTAGGGGATGGGTTGGTAGTATAAGACACCATGAGGGTCTACTAGGGGGTGGGTTGGTAATAGAAAGCACCGCGATGGTCTACTAGGGGGTGGGTCGGTAATATAAGACACAGCGATGGTCTACTAGGGGGTGGGTTGGTAATATAAGACACCGTGATGGTCTACTAGGGGGTGGGTCGTTAATATAAGACACCGTGATGGTCTACTAGGGAGTGGGTTGGTAATATAAGACACCGTGATGATCTACTAGGAGTTATTTATAATAATACTAGTATATTTATAACATTTCTTAAATGTATGTTACAAGCTGTTATTTACGTGACCATTCTGTGTTTGCTAATTTTGGCAAAGCGTTGAATTACTTGTGGGTTTAAAATGATATAATTGTGGACATGCAGAATAGCCAGGCCAACAAATCTGTTTCCACCACAGTTATCCTCAGTCATGTTTTGATAAGACACATAGGTGACGCTAACAGTTACCCCTAACCTACTTTGCAATATCTCAATCTGAATTTTCCTGCTATGTTATAAGGCCTTTACCGTTCGTCTGGCTCTTTCCAAGCAGCCTTTTCCGTTGACCCCCTCAGATGTGTTTATTTCGGTTAAATTTCACATTTTACGTCCGTCTCCTGACCATCTGGGGGTGAGGGTTATTCCCTATTACCCCCTTTCCACTGTTTGCACCGCTGGATACGTCAATTCATTTTATCTTCAGTTGTAGGTTTGATAAATACTAAAAATTAATACTAATTTATTTTATTTTACTTAGAACAGCGTCTTACTATCCGTTCCAGCTATAAGCTTAAGTACTAATCACATTAATGTTTTAGGAATTGGTAAGGTTGAATTTAGAGGAAGTTAACCCTCATTTGCGGGAGTGGAAAACCATTTAGGGAAAATCACCCCCAGTTCAACCCGACCGTGATTCGAGCCTTGATCCCCCCCATGAAACTAGTGCGTTAGATAACTACGCCTCTGAAGTGGTTATTAATACTAATAATATAATAAATGTGATCCATGTTGACCATTCAATAGTTTGCAATCTATAAAATACTCTTCCTATGAAAATTGAATTGTAGTAGTTTTTTTTAACTCTCTAAAATAGTTTCCACTCCGTCAGATTGTCTAAAATATTTGCACTCAAATAAATTTAAACATATTAGTAAGTTGAATTAATATGTAATCAAGTTCACACCGAAGGAGATGAAGAATTTTTAGAACAGTCACTGCGTAGCTATTTTGAACAAAAGCAACGAGCGCTTACCAGTAACACGATTTCCATCGATTTATCAATGTTACCGACATGTTATCGGTGAGTTTTCTATCCCCTTTCTGTGAGATTACCTTTGTCCATTGTAACGCACAACATTTGAAAATGCGTAGTGAAGAGGTGTAGAGGAACTGAGTAGAGGGAAAAGGTAGTAAAAAAAATGAAATAAAGAATTTGGAAAGTTGTGCAGTAACAAAAGTTTATTTCACGGTTTTCCACGTTCATGTTCTCCCCGCCTCCTGCCCCCTTCTCTTCACCACTGTTCTGTTCCCAGTGGGTTGCGGACTGTGATAACAGGTCGACGTTTGTATGTTGGGGTAAAATGTGGAAGAGGAGTTGTTGGGGGGAAAAAAGGCATGAGGGGGTGTCTGGGTGGAAACGGCTGGACCAGAGACAAAATATTGGTTCGTGTTCGGAAACAGTCCGTGATTGTGTCGTGAGAAAGAGAGAGAAAGAGAGATAAGAAGGACAAATATACACAGAAATAATCAAACAAAAGGTACCAAAATAAACAATATAAGTTTTAAAAGAAATTGATAAACTGTGTGATAAAGAAAAGAGGAAAGAAGAAAATATAATGTTTAAGTATAATAACAGAATGTCTCATAAAAAGTGCGTGCAAAAAGGATAGAAAATAGGCCTAATAATAAGAAAGTTACAGGGGGAGAGGGGGAGAAATCACATTTTCCAGGAAAATGATTTTTAAATATATCTAAAACCTCATAGGGGTTTTCCAAGAAAAACATTTTTCTTTAGATTAATTTAAATATGAGAGACCTATTTTAACCATAGCTTAAGGACGTTCCCTACCTGTGACGTCACGGCCGGTCAGGATAGGATTTCCCATGTTAGTGAATTTACGTTTTACTCAATGAGCTCTAAAGATATAACGTTTAAACAAAAGCCACCAATTCTTAAATACTTCTGAAAATAGTCCTACAGTGTCCCGAAATTATTATTTTTATATTTAAGTAGTTTTTGTAAACTATTTTTTTAAACAATTCCTCTACAACTTAGGCTATTTGGTTTGGTCACGAAAATGTCCTGTAGGAGTCTTCCTGTTAGGATGTGGATTAAAAAAAGTCTGTGGTAGCAAATGTCTATCTAGAATAGGAAACAAGAAAAAGATAAGATTTTAAAAAACAAGTCAATGTTTTCAAGGCGCACTTATTAAAGTGAATGTGTAAACTCGTTAAGGGAAAGGGTTATCAGAATATAGACAAGAGCCAACTTGAGGGGAACAACCCATTTTCTTCCTTCTCTGTCTATTTTGTACGTTGGCGTCTAAATGTGTTAGTGCTTAGACTGCTTAGGTGAGTCAAGTTAGGATGCAACCCACTTCGCAAAATATCTTCGATATCTCCATGTAGGCAACGTCGTTAAAATGAATTAGAAAGCTCTCCTGATTGCTTACGTATGGAAGATCTAACTAGACTAAATTCGAGTTAAGATTGGATTTCTCCCTTTTCCCTTCACTGATATAATAAGGAACGGAG
This sequence comes from Timema shepardi, assembly GCA_902151425.1. Taxonomy (NCBI): domain Eukaryota; kingdom Metazoa; phylum Arthropoda; class Insecta; order Phasmatodea; family Timematidae; genus Timema; species Timema shepardi. The sequence continues at coordinate 32,200 of CABFVX010003551.1, read as the reverse complement.
ATAAGTATGAAGTATAAGTGTGAAATAATCTAACAGGTTGAAAGTGGTTCAAATCAAAATTAGGTGGCACGGAAGAGAGAAGTCGAAGACAACCCGAAAATATATTATTCTCAAAGGAAGTATAAGAAAGTTAAACAGTAAAGAAAACATCGATTAGCAAACACCAAAGAAGAAAGTATCACCCTAAACAAGGTAATAATTGTGGGTTCCTGTCAAAATCGTAACTCGGCCTGGTATAAAAGTAAATAAATCTTCTTTCCCCCTCAATAGGCTCTGATCAGACTTCCTCTCTATGTGCGTGGTGGGATCAGCTTTGTCCCGATGAATACTCTGTGCGGATTCACTCTGTCCAAATAAGTGTCGCGCTTCTTTTATTTAAATTTCGAACAAGACTCATTCTTCACTTGTCGTCAACTGATTATTCCTTAGGTAGCTATAGTCTGACACAAAAATGAACAAAAATATCACAACAGAAGACTTGAAAGGGAAAAAAATATTTGTCATTATTATTATTATTATTATTATTATTTTAAACTATCCTTCCAGTTTCTTGTGAATGGGAATAAAGTGTATTTGAAATGCACGACAAAATAGGTTGTTATGTCATGGACAAATTTGGAAACACATTTTAATTCAAACAAAAAAAAAAGTAAAATATTTTTTTACAAATATAAATATTATTATATATATATTTAATATGTATATAAATAAAGGAAGAGTATAGTAGTGTGGCAAATAACACACAAGAACATAAAATATATTTATTAGATATAAATCACAACATTTACAATTATTACATGACAAGAGTAGAAGAGTCTTTTTGTTGATACTCAACTCTTCTTGTTTACTCTCCATGACAACCAAACTTTGATGACCAACAAACTACTCTACATTATAAATTGTATGAATTTTTTTTTTAATTATTAAAAAAATTATAATCAAAATTTCAAGATTCTGGTTTCGAGGTGCATATGTTCGTAAACAGGGGCAATAAATATTTTAATTTAAAACCTCTGCGTGAGGTACAGTAGCTCCATGGTTTCTTTGGTGCTTACTGACAGCTCACAGCTGACTTCTGACGGTCAACATCTAGGTATACACCTACATTTTGACTGCCAGAAGTGACAGCTGCTAAACACATGTTTTTACAGGTCATATGGTTCGGCGTAGGGATACATAATTTGCTCTGGTAACTTTTCAAAGCTGTCAGTCAGCACCAAAGAAGCGGTGGGGCTACTGTAGATATCTCGCAACGGTCATGACAGACAAGATTTTAAATATTATTAAGGCACTCTATAATAAATTAAAAACTCAAATCCTTAAAATAAAATACTTTGGCCAAAAATTCATATTATTTCTCAGTTAAATCCACTAACATTTATTTTTGAAGAATATCTCGTTTTAAAATGTGTGTTTTGGCTATTAAATTATTTCGATAAGAATATGAGTATATAGATTATAAATAAATATATATAGTTTGAAAGCAGGTTTGCCACAAATAATGTGCCGTAGAACTTTGGTAAGTAACCAATGATAACAGTTTACAATATTATATTCGTGTTATATTAAAGTTATTGATAACAGCTTCATATCCCATGGATTGACGTATTAATACACAGATTCTTATATCTTTCGGATATTTTCCTTCTCATAATGGACTGAGGTGGCCGCCTTAATGTTATCTTAGATCTCTGGACAGAGTTGATCTTAAACAAATACATCCTACTCGAATCAGTAAATAACATGATCTTTCTAAGAATATGTTTACATGTTCCATTGCTATATTAATACACTGCGATGTAGTGACTAGACCATAAAGTCCCTTTCATACGATCGAATTTGACTTAAAATCACTTCTAAGAATCATAAAACTTGATGTTTCTTATGGAAACGACATCGTAAAAAAACCTTTAGATGCAGTCACGATGCCATAAATGTTCTTGGATGGATCATTTCCTTACCAAAGGTGTGTATACAACAAGTGATGAATAGTTTTTTTTATGCTACTAACCAAAAATTATTAAGTATTAATTCGTAAGCCATGATATTTATTTTAAGATTTATCTTCCTCTATAAAAGTTTATATTATATACTACTATAAGGCCACACGGCTGACTCACTCACTGACATTAATGTTTACCCACTTCCAGATGAGCTAGAATCTTGAAATTTGGCAAATTTATAGCTACTAGCCTGTAACTTACGATAAAATTCCCAAAAGTTAAAAAAGTAAATTTTTAACCTCCGAAAAAAATTCAAAATAGCGGAGCAACTATAAATTCGGTGCGGACCTTTCTTTAGAGGTCTCTTGTGGCTAAACGGTAAGACCTATCAAAAAACTGCTCTGGGATTACATTAGTTTACATCCACTTGCAAAGAAAACCCACTGAGGTTTTTGGGGCGGAGCCCCCAATGAGAGAAGCGAGTGTATTATTGAGTTTTGCGCCGAAAAATAAGTCCTGATGTATTGCTCATCCATTCTAGGCAGTGCTTACACTCATCCCTTAATCTGATGTCACCTACCCGCACCATCTGGGAGAAAGCACGTGCACTAGGGAAGTACTGGGAGTGCATTGGTAGCTTTCCATTGCTTTTCACAGGGAATTTCTCTGAACGAGTGAAAACAAGCCCACACATATTGTTGGAAAGGTACCTTATACAAGGCCTTCCCGTGTTATTTTACATGCCACAATCACAATGGGACCGAAGGGCTTACTTCTCTTCCGAATGAAGTTTTGACGCAGATTTCCACTGCCTGGTAAAATTCGGTTGACATCAGCTGGGTTTGAACCCAAGAACATAGGGTACTGATGTGATCACCTTACCCTAAGACCACTATTTAGTTGTGCTATTGTGATTAGACGACGATCTACCTTTAGAGCCACCATATTGCAAGACCTATTGAAATTAATATCATATATTCCTTGTATGATCTTCTGAATACGAATTAAATACTTTGTCTAAATGTTTCTTTGATTTGTTCTATTGAATCGTGCAAAACAACCTCAATCATTTAAGATTTATTGTGAAAGTTTAATAGAACGGGCTTTAATATAAAATTGCGTTCTGGATAAAGGGTATCATTTATCTCTAACGATGTGAAACATTTGGCTTTGACCATTTTCATATATCACAAATCTACCCTCCAACATTTTTTTCTTTTCTTTTACTCGTCACTTAAGCTTCACCCTATCCATCTCAGGAAGTATCCTTCTCTTCTGCGAGTTTCTTCCCAACTCCCTTAAAAAGTCTCTCCTTCCTAAGGCCTATCTCACTGACTTTGTACCCCCCTTGCCCCCTTCTCCTTAACCCACCCTTTTGTTTCCTCTTTTTTTTTCTTCATCGGGTAAAAGTCTCACGACTTCAATAATGGCGTATTACCGAATTGGACCCTTGCTGTCTTCTCTTCGGCTTTGCCTCGACGTCACCCCCGTCTTGTCCTTGGCGTGGACGGAATTCCATCCTCCCTGAGGCCAAGACGCTACATCCCTTCTCCTACCTCCCACCCCCTTATGATCCTCCCCCCCCTCTCAAACCACCCAGCTTCTCCAACCCCACACACCCCTTTAAGGAAAAAAACCTCTTCCAGCCTCTTCAACATCCACCACTGAGCACACCAAGGCGTGACACGAACTCTACTCCTTTTGTAGATCTACCAATAGGAGAGAGGAGTGTGTTAGGAAAAGGATTTGAATAGTGACTTGAAAGAATGCTCTAACATTCTGAGAATATATCTGTGAAACACTTTATATTGGTTGCCTTTAGCGTGTCTTTTTTGTTCACCGCTTCCCGAAAATAGTGCATTTTTTTCTCATCAAGTCACTTTTTGATTTAAACTCATAAACCTTCTGGTCCTATCGGTATATATCTATATTGGATTAAAGTGGTTGTCCAATTTGAATAAATAGAAAATTATAACAAGTATTTTGTTTTTTATTTGCCTTAGACAATGAATGCTGGTACCTACTCTAAGAACTATTCAAATAATCTTTCTGGCACAACATTTTGAACATATATTTGCATTTGCTTTATAAATAATGTTTACATGAGATTTACTAGGTGTTTATCAATCTGGTAGATTTTAATATTCCTTATTTAACAAATTTGCCTTTGAATTTCGTCTGCTCTTATAATTTTTTTCCCCTGCCTTGTGTGGCTGTATAGGGATTATAACAGTCCCTGAACCGACTTTTTTTTTATTTTTGTGATCAAATTGTATGTTCACCTAAAGATACTTTGTATGTATTTCCTTTGTAAATGTATATATTTTTTTGCCAGATAGAATGAAATATTATTGTGCTGCTGAATTATTTCTTGGTTCTTTTTGTGGTACACTGACTATTATATTCTACCAAACTAATGTAATCAACATTATCGTGAAGTGTAAATAATCTGGACTTAGATAGAGTATTATGGATTGGTAATAATATCTTGACCTTTTTTTAACTATAATACGTGGTGTTAGTGTAGAGCATAGCATTATTACATCTCAATGCATTTTAAGGACTGAACATAAGTGTCTTTTATTCTCAAACTATACGCTTTAATAGCCACTTAAGTGGGCACGAGACCTGATCCCCAATATTATCTAATTTGAGTTTGATGGAGAGGACGAGCTTAAAAATATCATCACGCAGTGCTGAGTGTTGGCTTTCCATACTGCTTCCACACAAATGTGTAAACACTACCTCGAAATAATATATACCTTTCCCCTACCCTATTAGCGCAATTAAATACGGATAGTCTGTTTACTTGAGTAATAAAATATTCACCCTTTAGAATTCTAATATGCCTTCTCATATTCTGATATTTTATTAGGAACACCATTCTTCATTTTCCATCCATGAATTCTCTGACACACTGTATAAATTTAAATTGTTTACTTTTTAACCGTGGGTTTGTCACATCGTAAACATTTAAACAGTTTACTTTTTAACCGTGGTTTTGTCACATCGTATACATTTAAACGGTTTACTTTTTAAACATGGTTTAAGTGGATCAATACGTAAGTTCGTCGGCCTTGGTTTCGGAGTAGAGTGATCGTTTCATGATCCGATGTTCATGGATTCAAAACCAGTTGAGGTCAACGGATTTTCCTTGAGTGATAAAAATCCTTAGCACAACTTTCTTTGAAGCGAAAGTAAAGCCGTTGGTCCCATGTCAATTGTTGAATGTAAAAAGAACCCTGGAAGGTATGTGAAAATACCTTTACCGTCAAGATTGGTAGACCCTTTTGCTCTTGTCCATATCAATTCTCGCGTGCTGATATAATCAGCCAGGTAAATGGAACGTTTAATTCTTCAAATAATATTTTTTTTAAACGGTTATTTCGCTTGATACTATTGTCCACAGAATGATTTAGTTTAGTTAAATTTAGAGCCCTGTTTCAAATAGCTTATTTCACTTTTCCACCAGAATAATTATGCATTAAATACACACTAGGCTTTCACCCCATGTCACCTCTATTAATAAGATGGTTGATTTTATACTAATAAATTTAACTACACACTCTTTACTAAATTAAAATACAAAACACAGTAGTCTTATTCTGTCAAGTCAGCATGGTCGCCATTGCGAAGATTCAAAAGAACGGTAAAGTATGAAACAGTGGATTTTACGATCTGAAATGAAAATGTTGAAGTATTTATATTAAAAATATGATCTTATATATAACTAGCAGAAGTAGGCCTAAAGGGGCAAAGTTTTTCCTTTGTTTCAAACAAACAGACAAAATCTTCATTTTATAAATATAGATAGGTGACCTGGTGTTCTAGGGGTAAGGTGTCAGACTTCTGTGCTGCGGGTTTGGGGTTCAATCCGCGGTCCCGCCACAGATTTATCTGATTACCAAACCCTTCCTTCACCTCTGACAAGACGTGTATTAATCACAACTTGTGAATGTGTGGAACGCCAGGCCTCTACCGTGGTTCGGATCCCACGTTAAACTGTAGGTCCTCCATTTCATCTCACAATCAACCTACCATTACACATTAGCGTAAGGGCGTATTACTCGAACGGGTAGTAAGATGTGGTGATAATAATAATCATAATTAGTGTATTTAGTACATAAGCGTATAGCCAGCATGTGTAGCAAGTTGCGGTGCTGACAAAAATTTACCCAAAGTAGAATGGAGAGGAAGTGTTAGAACATTGAGGGAAATTCCTCTCAGTATGCCCATATTGGATTCAAACCCAGACCTGCTCGCCCTCTCAACTCACTGGACTATCAATACGGGTTTAAATATACTAGTTATTACAAAACAAAGCAATCCATGAAAAACTGGAGGGAAAAAAACTACTTTAATATATAATCGTGTGGGTTGAAATAGTTGTCATTACTTCAACCTAATTCGGGTTTGAACTGTGACATAAGACACCTCAACCTACCTCATTGAAACGTCTCCGAAGAAAGAGGCACAACTCCGAAAGCTGAAAGCTCCAGATGGACCTGGGCTCGCTGAAAGATAATCTTCATAGAGGTTCTTATCTCTTTAGGGCACTGATACCAGGCGCTGCTGAAACCGTCTTCGGACAAAACAGAACTCTAAAAAAAATAATTGCCACATTACAATCAACTCGAAATCGTAAATTTACACCAACACTATTGTACCTGGATAATTTCTTACTAAACATTAATGGTGATAAAGAGTTAATACAAGTTCCTGATACTGAACATTGATGAAATATTAAATGATATTTGGATAAAAACTACATTGAATAGATGTGGGGAATGCCAGGCCTTCACCATGGTTTGGATCCCACGTTAAACTGTAGGTCCTCCATTTCATCTCACAATCACCCTACCACTACACATTAACGTAAGTGCGTAAAGCCCGAACGGGTAGTAAGACGTGGTGCTAATAATAATAATACATTTTTTTGCCCACATTTTGCTTTTTCTAGAATTAATCCCTAATGATGCTATTAACACGAGACACTAAGTCAGGTCGTCTGTAGGTAACACCAGATTTAATCGGGCCGACTGTCGGACCCTCTCAGTTCGTGGAGATCTTTTACAATTTGTCCTTTTTTCTTACCGTTAGTTTTCAAGGATTGTAAGTAGGCCCTACTTTAAAAAAAATAATTATGTTTTGTATCCTTACTTTAGAAAGTGGATCAAAGTGTCGCTCAAGCGTGTCCTTCAATAAAAATCATAAATCCTGCTAATGTTAACATGGAATATTATGTTTCGCATTAATTATTATTATTATTATTATTATTATTATTATTATTATTAACACCGCGTCTTTACTACCCGTTCGGGTTTTACGCACTTGCGCTAATGTGTAATGGTAGGGTGATTGTGAGATGAAATGGAGGACCTACAGTTTAACGTTGGAACCGAACCACGGTGGAAGCCTGAGCATTCCACACATTCACAAGATGTGATTAATACACGTATTGTCAGAGGTGATGGAAGGGTTTGGTCATCAGATAAATCTGTTCCGGGACCGAGGATTGAATCCCGGACCCCCAGAACAGAGGTCTGACACCTTACCCCCCTTAGACCACCATGTCGCCTTTTTCACATTAATTATTTATTTAGCACCACGTCTTACTACTCGTTCGGGCTATACGCTTTAAGTACTAATTACTCTAATGGATTTGGATTTGGGAAGGTTGAATTAGAGGAAGTGAACCCGCATTTGCGTGGAGAAAGAGTGGAAAACCATTTAGGAAAAACCACCCCCAGTTCACCCGACCGAGATTCAAACCTCGATCTCCACGTCCTCAGTTGTCGAGCACCTCAACATGACTAACGCGTTAGCCAACTACGCCACCGAGGCGGGTTTCACATTAATGACCAACGGTATATCGACGTGTTTTGAGCCCCATAAAATTATAGTAATGAAATAAAAAAGTATGTCAAGATGAACAAGGTAGTCTTCTTGCCTAAAGAAGATGAACTCCCGCGTGGGACTTACAAATTTTGTTATTGCCATTAGCTGTATGAAATCGTGTGTAGAATGGATTGATCAAACCTGTTATGACGACCATATCTTATCGTTTAACCTTCTTGGGCCCATACACAATAAAATATGACTGACCTCTTGATTGAGTCGATCTCCACATTGACACACCATGTACAGTTGGATGCTGCTACCGATGACGTATCCGGTAAGAAGTATATACTGCATTCTGCTCAGAGACACCTGGGAAACCAAGTTTGATACGATGTATTCAGTATGATACATTACAATACTATTATACAATGATTCGTTAAAGAATTTGCTTAGATTTTAAAGGTAAGAAAAGGAAGAACAAAGTTTTGATGTCCGGTACTAGGTGAAGGAAAGTGGTTAGAGATTCATGAGACGGTAATTTTTTTTTAGCGCCGCATCTTACTACTCGTTCAGGCTATAAGCTTATGTACTAATTACTCTAATGGTTTTAGGTTATTCATAGAAATTGTATCCAACTTTGCGTGGAAAACAATTTTGTAAAAAATCATTCTCAGTAATCCCGACCGAGATTTGAACCTCGTTCTCCCCGTCATCGACAGTTTAATCTACTGCAAGAGTAAGGCCTTAGAAGGTGAGCTGGTGGTCTAAGGGGGGTAAGGTGTCGGACTTCTGTGCTGGGGGTATAGGGTTCAAACCTTGGTCCAGGCACAGAGCTATCTGATTGCCAAACCCTTCCTTCACCTCTGACAAGACGTGTATTAATCACAACTTGGGAATGAGGGGAATACCAGGCCTCCACCATGGTTCGGATTCCACGTTAAACTGTAGGTCCTCCATTTCATCTCACAATCACCCTAACATTACACATTAGCGTGCGTATAACCTGAACAGGTAGTAAGACGCGATGCTAATAATAATAATAATAATAATGATAATAATAATACCAAAGTACATAATTGGTGGTCGTAGCTAAGGCAATGGTTGGCAAATTATCGATCGCGATCAATCGGTTGATCTCGCAGCAATTTCAAGTAGATCTTGCAAGCAAACATATCATCCTTAAAAGTCAATTTTTGGATATTTTTAAACTTCCAAATAAATCAAGTACATTCAAATAAAATTTATGTGTGACCAAAATTACCTTGATCAGGCATATTCAGTGATGTTATAGCAAATTTATATAATTCATTATATAAATGTACATTTTATTTATTTTTCTCTAAAGGTAAGGTATTCATTTGAGGGGGAAACGAGTTGAATTCAAGGAACCTATATAATGATCAAGAATAAAATATCTCGGGAAAAGATGATTGATCGTGGGTTTGCCAACCCCTGGTCTAAGGAATTACTATCGTAATTGTTGGTAAGAGGTAGCTCAAGAATCGAGTACCAAAGGATGTATTTTTATTTTTGTTGCAATTTCTCCTTCACGAAATTGCAGGTAGGCCTAAACTTAATTTAAATTATATCTCATCACTACTTAATTCTGTATAACTAATGGGGATTATAATAATACAAATAATAATATTCCACGTCTGGGTTACATCATTCGTAGCCCAGTAAGGGAAATATTAGCCAGTAATAATGTACCATTGCCCAGGGGATGCCCCGATGTACTAATTGTACATCCTTTCCGTGGAGGCTCTTTACATGTCCTGATGAGATGAGGTGATAGTGATAGTGAGTATGAGGGTGATAGTGAGTATGAGGGTAATAGAGAGTATTAGGGTAATAGTGAGTATGAGGGTAATAGTGAGTATGAGGGTGATAGTGAGTATGAGGGTGATAGTGAGTATGAGGGTGATAGTGAGTATGAGGGTAATAGTGAGTATGAGGGTGATTGTGAGTATAATGGTGATAGTGAGTATGAGGGTGATAGTCAGTATGAGGGTGATAGTGAGTATGAGGGTGATAGTGAGTATGAGGGTAATATTGAGTATGATGGTGATAGTGAGTATGAGGGTGATAGTATGATGGTGATAGTGAGTATGAGGGTGATAGTCAGTATGAGGGTGATAGTGAGTATGAGGGTAATAGTGAGTATGAGGGTAATAGTGAGTTATGAGGGTGATAGTGAGTATGAGGGTGATAGTCAGTATGAGGGTGATAGTGAGTATGAGGGTAATAGTGAGTATGAGGGTGATAGTCAGTATGAGGGTGATAGTGAGTATAATGGTGATAGTGAGTATGAGAGTTTGGAACCAGTGGAAACACTTAAACCTAACTTAAGCCTAACTAACCAAACCCTGGTGACCGTCGGGCTGATTCCCCTCTCGAGAAAAAATACCCAAGGTACCAGCACAATTGTTGTCGTATTATTGAGATACTGACCACTACCGCAACAAACGCCGTGAACAGTAGGATGAGCAGAGATGTGGAGAACAAAACCAACCACATGGGAGAATACAGATCCTGAAGTTCATTGCCAAATCTGGAACATTTGACAATCAGCGTTGGAGATGGGCTAGTCATTCCAACTCAATCTCCACTATTTATATCCATAACAATTGTGTGATAAATTAACTCCGAATTTTAATATGTGATCTTTAATTCAAGATATCTTTATTTTAAATCAAAACCCAGTATAATCAATCATTGATAAAAAAAAAAGTGAACTAAACTCTCTGACGTTTGAACACAATATACTTAAATATTTAAACTTATCACTGAGGTATAAACTGACGCACCAGAATCCAGGGTGATCAGGTATAGGCCGGACGAGCAGTAAATGTCGCTCAAACTACAAATAACGCTCGCTACTAATGTCGCAGCACATGGCCAGAAAGGAACGTGAAATGTCACTTAAATCAAGCGTGAAATAATGCTACAGACGACCACACAGATGAGCACCTGCCTCTTTAATAGATTTCTCAGCTAAGTTCAGCAATGAATCTTAGAGAGAAAGTTGTTTTATCTGTATAACTTGTACAACGATGGTGCCATTGGGGGGCGAACAGTAGTTGTGCAAAAAGGAAGGGACCACACCCTCCTCCTCAGAAAGAATATGTCCCCCAAACCTGGAATAAATTTGATGAATCTATATTTATTTCAATTCTTGAATATGATGCTGAAATATGGCTTCACATCAAAACTTCAAATAATTTATCGGGGCATCCAATTTTAAAATATTTATCAGGGAAGCACCGTTCTAAATAGTTTCTCTAAGCACCAAAATTTAAAGAAAAATATCAATTCTCAAGAAATTCTTGGGGCATACAAATTTTAAAATCTGCTGGGATATGGCCCCTAGACCCATTTTTTTGTTTTGAAGACCCTCACCTAAGGCTACGGCTAGAAGATCAGTAAATAACGCTTGAAGTGAGCTACAAACAAAAGGAATAATACACTCAATGAACTCATGAATGGTTTCATGAACAAGAACAAAGTTTCTCTTTGTTTACCTTTCACCACTTACTTTGACCTTGACGGTGGTGGAAACTCATTTGTGTGAGGGGAGGGTTTTTTAGTTGCTTGATCAGATGTCTGCCTCTATAAACTATTTGTAGTTTTATGAAAACCCATCTTTCAGTTTCGTAGTAAAGAAAATCAGAAGGTATTTAAATCAATCTAAAGGGGGCCAAGTTTAGTCCACCGTTTGCCACCACTGTTCGCTGACATCGCAAATACCTTTACACATAAAAGGAAAATTTCGTCACAAGTTTTATAGCTGAAGTGAACTAAGAATCTCTGAAGATAGCATGCGCTCATCTGTGTGGCCAGAAGTAGCGTTTTTTCACGCCTGATCAGAGCGATTTTTCACGCTCTCGGCTGGCCAAGTAGCGAGTGTTAGGGGCTATACATATATTACGTAAGGCACTTGAATTGGGAAGGGAAAGGGGGGGGGGGGTGGGTCATCGTAGCGCTACGCTTCGTGACATGGGAGAGCGTAACTTAACGAAATTTTAGTTTATAAAACAAACAATAAAAATATTAATATATAAATTTAAGTTTTATCACACTTTTAAAAACATGCTTTTTTGTAAATACAAATAAAACTGTATGATTAGAAATTGCATCCTTTATTTAAAATCCTAATTTATTTTAAAACTATAAGATCCGCGTGAAAATAACTAGTCTAATAAAAAAAAATCCCATTTGAAAATGACATGAGGAAAAGGTGCTTTTTTTATATTTGAACCTAAAAGCGTTACGTAAAAGGGGTGAGGGGAGGGGGAGTTGTCAGAGCGTTACGAAGCGTGATATGGGGGAACAGGGGTGAGGGTGGGGTAAAATAGCCTAAAATTGAGCGACGTTATACATTTATGGCTCCTTATCTGTAGCCACAACTCGGACGACATTTACTGTTCGTCTGACAGTAGCCTAACAGAGGCAACACAGTTATTGTTTAAGTTTTTTGTTATTAAATGAGGGCAACAAATTTCTTTCAACATCCTCAAGTGCCCGATGGTGTTGTAATGCCCCAAAACTATTCGATTCAGCTAGAAGACAAACTATATGTCATCGCGAAGTCTTTCAAATAATAAATAAACGGAATTTTATAAGTATATTAATTTGTCAATTTATTAAAATTAAAATTGATTCAAAATTATGTTATACTATTTAAAAAATAATTATAATAATCACATTCACTAAATTTTGTAATCTAAAAACTTAGCTATGTCGCTAGCGTGTCTGCATATATTCATGTAAAATTAAATATAAGATGCTAAGTGAATTTATCAAATTTAATAAATTAATAATTCAAGTTGAAACTTTAGGTATGTATTTACTATTTATATTCTATATGTAATAAAATCGTTTCATACAATAAGAAAAAAATGTTGCTTTCTATTGGGAAGGAACCTAATCAATTATTCATTGAAATAAAAAAAATCTTGTTAAATCAAAATAAACCTTGATACCGGAATGTGATTAGTAAATTGATTTGTTTGTTACCTGATGGCTTGCTGGTGTTGAATTGCCCAAATCTTCAAACGCGACTTGACCGTTTCATATTTTACATTTTCTTTAAAATTGCTTGACGAATTTTTATTCAAGCATACTTCAAAAGAATCACTTTCAATCCGTTTTCTATATTTCAACCGATTATCTATACCTTTGAGATGGTTTTCATTTGTGTTTATATCCTCGTGATCCATTTTACTATCCATACCATCGAATACTTTTCCAAGGTCATATTTCAACTTCTTTAGCTGCATTATATGTAGAGAAGCAAGTGTTAGGAACAAAGTGTCATACGTTATCAGTTTGAAGATTGTAAACCAACCACAGATTGCCTGAAAAATAATAGTTGCTTCAAACGCAGGTGAATTATCAATATTATAAAAGAAAGTCGATACGACAGACAACTTTTTGCCGGTGATGGCTTGTATTGCAGGAATTAGCGGCAACGTGGTATAAGGTATGACAACGAATGCCATGGCGGATAATAGAACCAACGTGATTGATTTCACCCGTTTCCTTTCGACTCGCATCAGTTCGATACTAACTTCGTCATCGATCCCAAACGACTCTTCCCACATCCCGATCAGATCCTTAAACGTGTTCCTTTTCAGAGTGAAATGGATGAGTTTCGCCATGCTTTGTACGCAAGTCATGAACTGGAAAGAACCGATGCAACGGTCGTCTATTGAAATATCCGGCGAAAGGTATTTGGCGCTGATGGTGACTGTCATTATTACATTAAGTACGTCCGAACATATTTCGACGAAAACCCAAAAAGGGCTTGTGCCGAAAGAGTACCCGTTTCTTGAAACGAACGGAATACGAATCCCCGCAAGTTGGTGGACGTAGACGCTGAATGAGTGGGTTTTAAGAAAGTTGCTCATAATGGTACTAGTATTTACAATAGAAATATCGTACGATCGGATAGTGTAATACACTAACTTTAGTCTGGCTTACTTAGCCTTCAGCAGAAACGATAAACTATTATTTCCAAACTAAACCACTCTTAAGTGTTTCGCTTAAATTGGCACAGTAGTTCTAGATTTTGCAAAAATGTGTTTATATACTAATACTTTAGCAATATTTTAAATCTATACTATTTAAAATTAATAACAACGCAATACAGGTTTATAAATCGGGAGGGGGGGGGGGGAGGAGGGTAGGACTGAGAAACAAAGCTATTAGTATGGCTGACAAATAAATTAAATTTCTAAACAGTTTCAAAACCAAAGGTCTATAATCTGTAACGTTGCTTTGATATGTTTCTCAATAATTTAATATATGCTACGTTCTCTCTACTTTTACATGAAGAACATTTTTTTTTTAGTTTGTCAGAATGTTTAATAGGTATTTGGAATTTATTTAAAGCATAGCTTGAGATCAAAGGTTTTATACTATAAATAATAAACTTTACTTTATTGAAACATTATATCAGGTTGATATACCATAAAAGTGCAATCGTTGATAAAATTAATTACTAGAATATGTTTTAATTATATTTTTAGCTTATATGCTAATATTCAAATAGTTTGCATAATGATAAATCAAATTGAACATATGTTTACCAATAACATGAATTCTATTTTAAACGTTTTTGAAAATGTGCGAAAAAAAAGTTGTGTAAAACGAAAGTTGCATGAATGTGAAAATATTCACATACCTATCAACTTAAAATAGTAACTTGGTGTCTGAGCTTCGTTTCCCGAACGCGTAGACTTATAGGGAAATGTTTTTCTCAAAATGGCTTGTTCAGCTTGGCCCCTATATATATATATATAGGGGCCAAGCTGAACAAGCCATTTTGATTCCCTTTTATGTTTAGTGAATCTCTATTTTTGAAGACCATGAGGACAAATGAGGATCTAATTTATTAAATAATTAACAGTTTCGGTCTAGAAAACTGAGATTAAAAGCCGGTGGGTTCGGTATGCTGACCACATGACACCCTCTATCCACAAATGATGGAATTATTTTTGTCAACATAGGGTGGCCACTTGGTCGGTATAGCTCGCTTAAGGGCTGATGCCACCAATATTTATTTTTACTTACTAAATTATTATAAATATTTAAATTACCCTTTTTTTGTCTAATTTCTAATTTATTCTTTTATTTAATGATCATTTCATAAAGACCCGCATCGGTGGCCGCATGGTCTAACGCACTACTCTCGTATTAGACTAGGCTGCCGATGTTGAGGAGAGATTGGGGTTTGAATCTCGATCGGGTGTACTTATGGTGGTTTTCTTAAATGGTTTTTCACTCTCCCTCCATTAAAATGTGGGTAAACTTAATCTAAAGATACCCTTCTTCATCCATAAAACCATTAACGTAATCAGTACATAAGCGTTTAGCCGGAATGGATAGTTGTAAGACGTGGTTATATTTTTTTTAAAATTGAGTATATAGTCTAGAAAATGTTATAGCATCTACAACTGCACTATATGGAAATAAACTAATGTTTGTAAGAAGTAAAATAAAAATATTTATTTTATGAAAAACTTTGACGATAAATGGCTTGTAAAATTACAGTTCATCAAAAATTGGTGACTGCTTATTACAATACAAAATATAATTTTTTACCTAGACAACCTCATCACTGACAACTGTACACACTCATCACTTTCATAATATCCACAGTAGAATATTATATATATATATATATATATTACATATACTGTATATATGCACACACACACACACACATATATATACATAATACATATACTGTATATATCCACACATATATACATATACAGATATATTCCTTGGACAACAATGGCATTGTATAGTAATCGTTTGATGCACACAAGTCCAAGACAAATTCCTCTATATAGTTCTCCTAAGACTCAATAGGGATGAGTTCAGATTATGGTGACCTGGCGGTCTAGGGGTAAGGTGTCAGACTTCTGTGCTGGCGGCCGGGGTTCAATCCTCGGTCCCGGCACAGATTTATCTGATTACCAAACCCTTCCTTCACCTCCGACAAGACATCTCGTGAATGTGGGGGAATGCCAGGTCTCCACCGTGGTTCGGATTCCACGTTAAACTGTAGGTCCCTCCATTTCATCTCACAATCAACCTACCATCACACATTAGAGTAAGTGCGTATAACCCAAACGGGTAGTAAGACGCGGTGCTAATAATAATAATAATAATAATAGTTCAAATTACGACAATATACACTGATACAAATCTTCAGTACCCTTTTCTACGCATCCCTTTTGGACGTATTTAAAAAAATATTTTCTCATTTTATCAAATACTCTACAGACACACTGTTTTTAAAGAATCTACCTGTAACTTTAGACTAAATAAACATATTCTAACGCCATATTTTTATTTGTATTGACATTTTCTACAGATACGTTTTTTTAAATTCTTTTACAAATGTGTAAATTAAGCCTTTATGATTTTAAATTGATACTTTATACTGTATCCATATGTAAACTTATGTTCTTACATTTATATTAATAAGGAATTTGTATTGGTGAATAAAGTGAATATGAGAAGCATTTGTCAAACCATTTAAGTTAAATGCTAAAGTCTTTGTGTGAATAAATATCTAGACCCTATATTATAACATTAATTAGATCCTTTGTACAATCTGATTTACAAAAAATGATAGCTACTTAAATTAAATGCTTTCTATAAACAGATTTTTTTAATGTCAAATCTATAAATTAATGTCACATTATTAAATAGGCATACTAATTTATTTAGAATTTACATTATTATCAAAAGTTGGTATTTATAAGGGGGGCTTTGTTTAATATAGTTATGTAAATAAAATTGCAAACCATCACTTCTTAAAAATAATTATAAATAAACATAAAAGGGTCCAAAGTATGTATAGTTAAGATGTAAGTAGCATAATCATCACTATTGAGCTATTTTTAGCTGGGTTGAGATTATAAATAAAACTATCAACTTTATGTTTTAAAACTATATTTTACTACTATTTTTTTACAATATTATTTTATACCACGTCATTATATTGTTTAAAAGTTTATTTAAATAAAATAATAAAGTTTATAGCACACTACCTTTTGTCTACAACTATAATTTAGTACAAATCCGTTAACAAAGAAATATTTATGAGTTTAAAAGTACTTAACTCTCGTCACAGTATTTGTCAACAAAATATATCAATGTAAAATAATTAATTAATGTAACTACACTCTATAATCTGTCTCACTTAGTGAAATCATATTTTCTACCATCCCGGAGTTTAAGAAGAGCAGTAAAATAAGAGGCGGTCGTTTTCATAATCTGAAACCAAATAATAATTTATATAGGCGGAAAATGCATCCACCTCAAGGTCTTACCTTGACCGACTACACTATGAATTGATCTTAAAATTTGTACCATAGTGTAACCCATCCAGGTAAGCGGGTGTATATTTAGTTATCATTATATTTCCTACAACATATTAATTTGTGAAAATAGTGTTGACTCTTTTAAATGTAAGGATAACTTAATTTAATGTACAGGGCTAATCACATCTCCAGGTATAAACTAATACGGGTTGTAAGAGGTGACAAGACAAGTATTTCCATTCGAAGAACTTTTGAGTAAACCACGTCAAATGACGTAACTACGAGACTTAAAAACTGACGCTGTAAAAACCTGATAGGGTAGGCAACACGTGCAGCACACTACCCAAACCAACACAAGTCATCCTTGCCACCCCCCCTCTGACATACACATACATGACGACGCCATCGTAGCATTGCGTTATTATTATTGTTGTTAGCACTACATATACTACCCGTTCGGGTTATACGCACTTACGCTAATGTGTAATGGTAGGGTGATTGATAGATGAAATGGAGGATCTATACAGTTTAACGTGGGATCCGAACCACGGTGGAAGCTTGGCATTCCCCTACATTCACAAGTTGTGATTAATACACTTCTTGTCAGAGGTGAAGGATTTGGGTAATCAGATAAATCGGTGCCGGGACCGAGGAGTAAACCCCGGACACCCCCAGCACTGAAGTCCACATTACACTGTTGATTGTCAACATGGAGGAACATTAAACGTTCTCTGAATTGGCATACACGCGTTGTGCGTATGGTTATTACTGGAGGCAACGCACCGACAGCAGAACTCGTCTGTTTGGGGAGACGTATCCAAACAGACGCCATACTTGTTTGTTACTGGTCATAATTCACACCACACTTGTTATGTGCTGAAGAATGAGGAGTTATCTACCCCTCAGGTGCATACAGCACTAAACTTTCAATTTCCGTGGTGCCGTCATTTGGTTTCCCTAACCCCAAGTGCATTACGTGTAAATACTTATATTGTTATCTCTTACAACCTGTATAATTTTCTACCTGGAAATCTGAATAATCCTATATTTGACTAAATATCCATTTCCTTTCTTCCGGTGTTAATAGAAGATTATTTATAAATTTTATATTGAGTTAGAGTATCAATAGATCTAGTTCTTGATAGTTCTAGGATCCGTTTAATGTTAGGTAGGGATGCACCCAGCACAGATTTTTTCACATAGCACCGATCTGAGAAATGAACATAATTTAAAAGATACATATGTAGAAAACATTAACATTATTTTAAGACGACGTTTGGTATGAAAGTTCCCTTTAAGCTAATATAAGAGAAATAATACTTAAAAACACACACATATATATATATATATATAAATAATAGCTTCCCCCGTTTTATATAGTTTGAGTTCGTTCCGGTGCTGTTCAATTCGAATAAATAATTATATATATTAATTTATATACAGAATTAAATACTTAGTATTTTGGTAAATTATTATAACATAATTTAAGCTGCTGTAAAAATATTGTGAAATCTAGAATGTCTACCACTACAAGTTTCCAACTACTTTAAGTTTTAACGACGTTGCCTACTTGGAGATTTCGAAACTATATTGCGAAGCGGTCTGCATCCTAACTTGACGCACCTAAACAGTCTAAGCACTAACATCTTAGACGACAATGTACAAAATAGAAAGAAGAGAGTGAAGAAAATGAGAGGATCGCCCTAAGAGGGATCTTGTATATGTGCTGATAACCCTTCCCTCTTCCTCTAACGAGTTTACACAGTCACTTTAATATTGGTGCCTTGAAAACATTGACTTGCTTTATAATTTTACCTTTTTCTTGTTTCCTATTCTAGATATACATTTGCTGCCCCGGACTTTTTTAATCTACATCCTGGCAGGAAGACTCCTACAGGACATTTTCATGAAAGAGACAAATAGTCTTAAGTTGTAGAGGATTTGTAAAAAAATACATTTACAAAAAAATAACTTTTTCAAGATAAAAATAATAATTTCGTGAGACACCGTAGGACTATTTTCTGAATTATTTAAGAATGTATAGTACTGTATTTGTTTCAATTATATATATATATATATATATTGCCGAGTAAAATATAAATGCATTAACATGGGAAATCCTGTCTTGAACAGGGCGTGACGTCACAGGTAAGTGACGTCATTACTGTGACATAAGACACCTCGACCTACCCATTGAAACGTCTCCGAAGAAAGAGGCACAACTCCGAAAGCTGAAAGCTCCAGATGGACCTGGGCTCGCTGAAAGATAATCTTCATGGAGGTCCTTATATCTTTAGGACACTGATACCAGGCGCTGCTGAAACCGTCTTCAGACAATACACAACTCTGGAGAATATATACACTACAATTAATATATAAAATGGTGAACATAGTTGTATATAGTAAGATAAATAGTTTATCTAAGCCTAGTAGTTGATATTTTATTAAATATTTTAGACATTGATATACAAAACTGTACAATTGAGATACTCATCTTAAATATAACACCAGTTCTTACTACACGTTCGTCCATTACGCATGCGTGTAAGGAATCAGGATAATTTAGAGGAAATGTGCTCTTGTTTGAGTGGAGTGAGAGTGTGCTACTCTCACAGTTTTCTAATTGGCTGTTGATGGGGAGGTCTTATGTTCAAATCTAAACCAGGTGTACTGAGTTAATTTTTCCAAGCTCGTTTACCACTCTTTTAAATCAGGATTTATATATTTCTAAAATGTTATGTCCATAATTTCTATTCCATTAAGGTGATTGATCCTTTTCATTTGGCGTGGAAATGCTGAGCCGTGGGAACAAACGATTATCCCTAAGAATTTTTACTGTTTTACAATTTTCTTTTCGGAAACGGTTTGTTCAAGAATAGAAGCATGTTGATCAAGCTGAACTTTTTATATACACACCTCCTCTATAATTTTACCAGTGGTCAAATATCGATGAAATTGAAATTTTTCAATAGAAAGCTACCTGCTTCATAACAAAAAAAATAAGAAAATGTAACAATTAATAAACATCGATACCTTATCTTAGAAGGGGTTTTGAACATATTAACATAAAATTTTCATTCGTTCTCGAGAAAACTGATGTTTCCAAAGTATGATTTTTCCGCAAGACTTGTACGGTAGCTAGCGCCATCTACGGTTTCCGTGATACATATGTTCTTGTAGGCGCGGAAGGATACTTTGATTGGTTGTGAAGCCACGCCATGCTTTTCACCCCTCCACCCACCATCCCACAAAATAGGTTTTAGACTTGTACTCGACAGGACTAAAAGCTTTAAGCTAAGTAGTCGAATAGCCCTGATCTATAGTAGGTGGAGCTATGTATTTTAAAAATTACCTACAAGAATCTCTATTTTTTCTCCCTCATTAATAACTACCCTGCGTTTATTAAATATATTTATTTGTAAGTTGTACCACACCACTCACCTCCTGTTTGAGTCGATCTCCACACTGACACAGAAGGTACAGTTGGATGCTATTACCGATGACGTATGCGGTAAGAAGTATATACTGGATCTTATTCAGAGAAACCTGCGCATACATGTTTCACACTTAACCTCCTTTCATACAATGTATATAAAAGAACTGGATTAAGGACGAATATGATTGAATGTTGTGATCACATACCAGGATACTGGGTGGTCATTTAAATAAAGCTATAATATAGTCCATCGAAAATTTAAGATAGTGTAAGGTTTCTAATAACTTTTAGTCAAATATTTTGCATATAATTTGATAGTATTTGTTTACAATAGTTCAAAAACATTATGACCGAATATATTTATTAAGTGGGTGCTTAGATAATATATATATATATATATATATATATATATTGACTAATGCTTATTATTAATACTTAGTTTAGGGATTTTTTACAGGTTCACCAGAAACCTAAATACACAAAATAATAGCAATATAGTATTAGGTTATTGAATATATTTCCAAGATGTATGTACATATTTACAAATTTTAAAATATACTTAATTTCTCTTTGGCATTAATCAATCGAAATTAATTGCCTCACCTACAAGGTACGCTATCTATTCCTACCTTGAGCTTGTTCAATCCAGTCCATCTCATTACACCCTATCTATATCTTGAGCTAGTTCAATCCAGTCCACCTCATTATACCCTATCCCTATCTTGAGCTAGTTCAATCCAGTCCACCTCATTACAACCTATCCCTATCTTAAGATAGTTCTATTCAGTCCATCTGACTACACCATATTTCTATCTTGAGCTAGTTAAATCCACGCCACCTTATCACACCTTATTTCTTTCAGGTTCATTCTATGTTATCCCAACATTTGCGCCTAGGTCTTCTCAATAGTCTCTTCCCATTAGGTTTACCAGTAAATACCCTAAACAAGGCTCCAGATTCTCCCATTCACACTGCATATCCTGCCCACTATAATCTACGAGACTTTACTATCCTAACAATGTCTTGCGATGAGTACAGGGTATGTAATTCATTAATATGTAACCTCCTCCACTCCCCAGAAGCCATATCCCTTTTTGGACCCGATATCTAACACACTACTCAACACATTATTAGTGACACATACTTTTACATAATGTATAATGCACGGATGTTTTACACGTAACGTATTTGATTTTAAAATTATATTTTATTATCTAGATGTTATCATAACATGTTTAATTGGGGTAGTTTTTTTTTAAATTCAAAGACTTGATAGTAAGTTTAGTAAATACTAGAAATGTTCAAGACGGGACCTCATTGTGACGTACTCAATCTGTGTCACACGTATGATGAGAGTACTCACCGCCACAGTAACAAACCCCGTGAACAGAAGTATGAGCAGAGATGTTGAGAACAGCACCAACCATATGGGAGAGTACAGGGCCTGGAGTTCATTGCCAAACCTGGAACATGGTTCTAGGAATGGTACAGGGATTTCATCAGGTATATTTTCTTTGTGCACCAATTAACACACATATATACATATATATACATATACACACATATATAAATATATATGCAAAGATATACATATACACATACATATATAATAAAATAATAATAATATTTAACACCACGTCTTACTATCCGTTCGGGTTATACGCTTTAGGTACTAATTACTCTAATGGATTAGGAATTGGAAAGGTTGAATTAAATGAAGTGAACCCGCATTTGCATGGAGGGAGAGTGGAAAACCATTTAGGAAAAAACCACCCCCAGTTCACCTGACTGAGATTCGAACCTCGGTCTCCCCGTCCTCAGCAGTCGAGCAGCTCAACACGACTAACGCGTTAGCCAACTACGCCACCGAGGCGGGTATATATATAAATATATACACATATACACATACATATATATACACATATACATATACATACACATATACACATATACACATATACACATATACACATATACATATATATATATATATATATATATACACAGGTGTTTGGAAACGCAAAACACAAACTGCACATATAGCTTGTTCGAACCAAAAGAAATACAAAATCTCTATACACTTACACCCGGTAAACTATGCTAATACCATTAAATTGTGTTCAAAGTTTCAGAGTACAGCACCGGGAGAGCAAAGCTGTTCAAGCATGCGTTTACAAAAACTTGCATAGGAGTTAGGCCTTAACCTATAAGTATGACGTGCTCAATGTGGGATGAAAGGGGACGTGAGTAAATGTTAGAGTTTTTTCAGTTTTTATGGCAAAACTTCTTTTGGACAAAATAAATAATATATTGCTCCAGTACAAACATAAGAGATTAATTTTATTCACACCGTGATATCAACAGTTGCTAAATATCCATCCTTAGTATAACGGTACTACATGAGAAACTTTTTAAATAGAAAGAAAAAGTTGTCATTAAATTACCGGACACTCTTGACAAGATACTCATCAATGGTTGTTATCGCCATATGACGAAAATTAAATTCTATGATTATATTGGAGCAATATTTTGTTTATTTTGGCAACAAAAAAAAAAGTTTCGATATAAAAAACTGCAGAAAACGCTGGTTTTTTCCTCGCATTTCCTTTCCGTTCCACCTTAACCCTACATTACTGCCACGTTACCTAATAGCTTGCTGATGATGAATCACCCACGATTTCAAACGTGATCTAACAACTTCAAACTTCATAGTTTCTTTGATATTTTCTGACACATTTTCCCTTATCCTCTGATTTATTGCTTCTGGCGATTTTTTTTCGAAAGGGCTAATGTATTTAAACATATTCCGGCCAGCTCTGCAGCTCTTAACAAACATATAGGTGTTTCCGTGTTCCATTTCGCTTTGCACGTCGTCGAATACTTTGCCAAGATCATGTTTCAACATCTTCAACTGAATTATCAGTAGAGAAGCTAAAGTTAGGAACAAAGTGTCGTACGCAATCATTTTAAAAACCAAGACCCACGCAGAAACCGTTATAAATATCACCGTCGCTTCGAATACAGGATATGGATCTATATCATAAGGGAATGCACCTATAACAGTGAGTTTCCTGCCGTTGATAACTTGTACCGAAGGAAAAATAGGAATCAGACAGTTAGGTATGACGGTAGAGGCCATCCCAACTATAAAAATTATTGTTATTACTTTCACCCGCTTTATTTCTACTTTCATATGATCATGATTCCCGTCTGGATCACTTGCAAACGAGTCCTCCCACATACCGATGAGGTCTTGAAACCTTTTCCTTTTCATAATAAAGTGAATCATCTTGGCTGAACTTTGAACGTTGGTCATTAACTGGTAAGCGCAAATGCAGCGCTCATCAATTAGGACATCTGCTGAGAGAAATTTAATGGCTAAAGAAAGAGTAAGTAGCACTGTTAAAATATTGGACAATACTTCCACGAAGATCCAAACTGAACCTGTGCCGAAAGATTCTCCGTTTTTTGAAACGAAGGGGATACGTAATCCAGCCATTTGATGAACATTTATATTGAATTTATGAGTTTGAATAAAGCTACTCATAATAATTTCAGGATTAATAAAGCGTTCGTAAATGAGGGTTTATCAAATGTATCTCTATTTTAAAAACATTGAATATTGTCTTATTCGTTTTGAATGCCAATTAAAAAACACATTTTGAAATATTATTAATCAAACTGAATTAATCTGCTTCTTCTAGTGATTTTTATCAAATCAGTAAAGCAATAAACTAATTTTCTTCTGACGAAGGACTTGATTATATAGAGAATACATCACACAGTGATAGCCAGAAAACATTACAAAAAATAATAAATGACTAAAGAAACTTACTTAAAATATTATGAATATTTTTGAGATAAATGAATGGTTTTTTTTACTTAAAACATGTACAATGATATTCGAACAAACCGAATTTTAAAAGGGATTATTATAAAAAAAATTATCTACCGTCGGCCAGTAATTTTGTTTTGAAGTATTGGTTGGGGTTGAATAAATAATAAGAGTGGCCGCGTATTCGATCGTGAAATTATGTACGGCTCTATTAATTTAATTTTACTTTGAAAGCTTCAACTAATTTGAGCTTTTACTTAAGATATACAATTACTGTTTAAACTCGTATGAAGAGTTCAATAAGATAATTATATTTAGTTAATATATAATTCTTTTTGGATATTTTTCAAAGCAAGAGGATCAATATAACTATTATTGTAATTTGAGCCATTTACAATTTATACCCAGTTACGTACTTACGAGCCTAATTACGTACATACTACCTCAACTAACTCTCTCTCTCTCTCTCTCTCTCTATATATATATATATATATATTTTAAACATTAAATATTGTCTTATTCGTTTTTAATGTCAATTAAAAAACACATATTGAAATATTATTAATCAAACTGAATTAATCTGCTTTTTCTAGGTATTTTTACCAAATTTGTAAAGTAATAAATAAATTTTCTTCTGACGAAGGACTTGATTATATAGAGAATACACCAAACAGTGATAGTCAGAAAACATTAAAAAATAATAAATGTCTAAAGAAAATTACTATCTCCTTTAGCACCCATTCGTTACTGACAGTTCATTACGGGTTTTTCCACACCCATTTCTTAGATATCATATTCCAACCGAGGTCGTCCTGGATATTTTATTGATTTTTTTACTAGATTTCCCACACGGCGTTGCCCATAACCCACTGTGGTAAAAGAATTATATAAGGCGCCCCCCCCCCTCCCCGCTGCCCCCTACATGGTGCCCGTATCTCTGAAATGTAATTCTAAACCAGATAAAAAATATTTTCTTCGAAAATTTGTTAAAAATTGCCTTATTAAAAATTTAAAAATCCTGTTTCAAAGTGAGTTCGGACCACCTTCCTTCCACCTATGTTAAAAATTTAATAACCCTGTGTGCTGTAGATTTGTCTGGGCTCAGAACACACACAGACACTTCCTTTAATTATTATATAATAGATGGCTAGATTAAGGAGTTTATCATAGTTTTAAAAAGTGAATACATCCCTTATAAATCTATGAGGACAATCATGTTACTGCCCAGACCCCATCATTTAGTCCACCGGAGTTTTTCTTCGCTCTTATCTTAAAGGCAGAGTCTCTGTCGGACGTGTGAGATCGCCAGTTGATTAATATCATCAGAAACATAGACACCGGTGAGTCAGGATCGGGTTTTATATTGTTGAATGTAAAAATAAAAATAAAACTCCATGGCTTCAGACTGCGATAAAGTCGTACCAACCAAGCAACCACCGCCAGTTGGCGATTATAGTGCCAACTTTTGCTGATAGTGGATGTCGTCTGGTGAATCGTATTTTAGAGACTTGCACAATTATTTCTACTAATAGAAAATGAAGTTCACAAAGTCTGTGCTACCCTTTAGGATATAATTGTTCAAGTCTCTAAAATATTATTTAAACTGTAATAATTATATATAATTTTTTTAAATTCTACAATTCAAGTAACCGCTTCTATGGCCGCATGGTCTAACGCCCTACTCTGGTGTTAGACTTGACTGCTGAGGACGGGGAGATCAATTTTCGATCCCAGTCGGGTGTACTGAGGGTGGTTTTTCCTAAATGGTTTTCCACTCTCTCGCTCTCTCCACTCAAATGGGGGTATTTTCTAAATTAAAACTTCCTAATCTCTAACACCTCAGTAAATAAACGTAAAACCCGATCGTGTTATAAAACATAGTGTTCAAATAAACGATAAAAAAGGCCTTGAATGATTCTTCTTTTTATATTATTTGGGGTTTCCCATAATTTTTACTAATTTTCTTACTAAATCATATAAAAAGAAGAATCATTCAAGGACTTTTTAATCGTTTATTTTAACACTACGTTTTATAACACGATCGGGTTTTACGTTTATTTACTAATTGCATTGAGGTGTTAGAGATTAGGAAGTTTTAATTTAGAAAATACCCCCATTTGAGTGGAGAGAGCGAGAGAGTGGAAAACCATTTAGGAAAAACCACCCTCAGTACACCCGACTGGGATCGAAAATTGATCTCCCCGTCCTCAGCAGTCAAGTCTAACACCAGAGTAGGGCGTTAGACCATGCGGCCATAGAAGCGGTTACTTGAATTGTAGAATTTAAAAAAATTATATATAATTATTACAGTTTAAATAATATTTTAGAGACTTGAACAATTATATCCTAAAGGGTAGCACAGACTTTGTGAACTTCATTTTCTATTAGTAGAAATAATTGTGCAAGTCTCTAAAATACGATTCACCAGACGACATCCACTATCAGCAAAAGTTGGCACTATAATCGCCAACTGGCGGTGGTTGCTTGGTTGGTACGACTTTATCGCAGTCTGAAGCCATGGAGTTTTATTTTTATTTTTACATTCAACAATATAAAACCCGATCCTGACTCACCGGTGTCTATGTTTCTGATGATATTAATCAACTGGCGATCTCACACGTCCGACAGAGACTCTGCCTTTAAGATAAGAGCGAAGAAAAACTCCGGTGGACTAAATGATGGGGTCTGGGCAGTAACATGATTGTCCTCATAGATTTATAAGGGATGTATTCACTTTTTAAAACTATGATAAACTCCTTAATCTAGCCATCTATTATATAATAATTAAAGGAAGTGTTTGTTTGTGTTCTGAGCCCAGACAAATCTACAGCACACAGGGTTATTAAATTTTTAACATAGGTGGAAGGAAGGTGGTCCGAACTCACTTTGAAACAGGATTTTTAAATTTTTAATAAGGCAATTTTTAACAAATTTTCGAAGAAAATATTTTTTATCGTGTTTAGAACTACGTTTCAGAGATATGAGCACCATGGTGGGGGGAAGGGCGGGGGGTGCCTTATATAATTATTTTACCACAGTGGGTTATGGGCAATTCCGTGCGGGAAATATAGTAAAAAAATTAATAAAAGATCCAGGACGACCTCGGTTGGAATATTATATCTAAGAAATGGGTGTTGAAAAATCCGAAATGAACTGTCAGTAATGAATGGGTTCTAAAGGAGAGCGGTTTGAAAGGGAATACCGTATTCAAATGTGAAAGAAGCGTCTTACGTTGGTTTGGGGATATTGAGCGGATGAGTATGGATCGAGTAACAAAACAAATATATGAAGGTAGAGTGTGTGTGTGCATCAAACAAAATGAAGGGGAGTGCCCATGTAAGACGTGAATATATGTTGTAGACGAATGTGTGAAAAAGAGAAACATTAAGAGTTTTAAGAATAAAAGAGCATTTATGACTCGGTGTATGGATGTTGTTGAAATGAAGGGAGTATGTAAGGATAGGGAAGTGTGGAGAACGTTAGTGAGGATGGACTGAGTACGGAGTTGTTTTTAAGTTATGTGCACAGTTTCTTACTTAGCCCGTAAGGGACCGGCGTATAAAGTATTCGTTTCAAGGTCTTTACTGGCTATAAAAACCATGTATAGGTCAAGAGTTTAGCGACCAGAGATCACTGCTAATTCATTTTTTCATAGAATGAGAGCTATCATGTTTCTGTTCCCCTTTCCCTCAATTATGGATAGAACAGTGGGAAAAAGTGTTGACACACTAAGTCAAGGAACTCTGGTTCTATTCTCCTATCCAGGGTTAATTTTACAAACATATTTAAATAAACGGATAAGATAGTTTGAAGCCACTTAAATAGGCACGTGGATCATGATATCTTTTTCAAAATATATGTGGTAATAGGGGTTCAAACCCTGATTGGTTGTACTTGAGGGTTTGTTTTTTCTTAAAATGGTTCACACTCTCATTTATAAAAAAAAGTCAGTATTTCTCCTATAAATTCACCATTTTCTCGTCCCTTTCTAATGAATATGCGCTTATATGCCCGAATTAGTAGTAAGACGTGGTGATCACAAAAATGTCCGGTTTCCACGGTAGCTTCTACTAGCACTAAATCACACTAAACAGAACCTTAACAATATTCTTGACCCGCTTCGGTGGCCGCGTGGTCGAGCGTGCTACTCTCGCAGCAGACTAGAATGCCAATGACAGGGATGTCGATTTTCTAAGTACTAAGAGTGGTTTTTCCAACTTGTTTTTCCACTCTCCCTACACACAAATCTGGGCACACTTTCTTTAAATACGACCTTCCTAATCCCTAAAACCATCGGACGTAGTTAGTGCATAAGCGTATAACCCGAACGGATACAACTAAGACGTGGTGCTAAAAAAAATGACACTTGCTGCTAGAGTGAGCTGTGATTAGTTAGATTCTGTTCTCTCCTGGGTGTCTAAATTACTCGTTCTTTATTTCGAACCTGTGTTTGGATGGAAAAATATCACTTTTTAGATATTTGTTAAGTTTTATCTGTATGTATTTAGGCCATTCTTGCGTTGAGGTACAAGATAATGAGAGCTAGAGATTGCCCCCCCCCCCTTTAACCCCACCTGCCTTGCTCAGGAGCAAGTCACTCTCTCTTTCTCTCTCTCTCTCTTTACACACAGTCATGTGCAAATTTTAATTTTCATCTCACGGAAATCCACATGAGGCTGGCCACATACGCGATCTGTAAGCTAAATAAACGCTACAAGAGAGGATTTAGATGGATACAGACGGAGAGCATGTATATACTTATATATATGTATGTATATATGTATATATTATGTGTGTGTGTGTGTGTGTGTCAGAGCCGAAATTAAAAACAAATAATCGTAACAGTTCAGTATTGTTTATTTTATTTCCGAATTATTCGTTGTGGATGGATAGATAAAAGTGTAATATCTTGGTCATGGATTATTTATATGTAGGTTCTTTCATATTGTTTGTGTTCTTAGAGTTATAGAGTGTGTTTTTTCCAAGTGATAGTATATTCTTATAACCACTTTCTTTCACTAAATATAAATGTCTACTCTCTTCCTCCCCTCTTTATCCCTATATAATATACACAGCTTTAGTTGATATAGTTTTATATTTGGGCATTTTCTAGATATAATAACTCACCTAGTTTTTGTCTCTTTCTATATAATATATCATAACCGCTTATCAATGTTTGAATGTTTGTTTTGATTTACATTACTCGAGTGGACAGAAGGGCTAGAAAGTGCTGGCTAAGCCCATATAAAGTAACAAATTAGATAGGTCGCAGGGGAACGCTGACAATTCATAACAATGATTGAACTAGTAGGCCAGGAAATGGGCTAAAGTGGGGCATCAGAGCTGTCATAATTCCATAGATATCGCAGGCAGCTACGCTGTCTAACAAAGTTCTATATTAGACTACATCTTCGGGACATCAGTAGCATTTGTACTTTAGAGGAGGGTCCTGATATCGAGCTCTGTACGGGTCACTCGCAGTGTCAGTCAATTCCATCGGACAAGTTTCCGCGAGTTAAGCCAGTTATTTCACGAGAACGGGTGTACTGTCTCTTTATTTCTTTATCTTTTGTCTAAACATCACACATTGTATCATCTTTTAGTAACTACTATTAAACCAAAATTTGTAACCCTACGTATTATTTCGAACCCACACAATTACCTTGCCTGCAACCCAACCCCTCCCGCAAGCTATCCTGACGAATCAATCCCACAGGGGGTAGGTCACAACAAATACATATATCCAAGTATAATATATATACATATATGGATAGCACGTATGAAGCTGAGGAAAATATATATTTAAAAAACCCACTATACAGCATGAGCCAAAATAAAGATTTTCATATTTTTCAAGTGTTTAATTCTTAAATTTAGCTAACTAGTGAAATAACACGAACTCAGTGGCCGTATGAGCTAAGGCGTCACTATCATGTTAGACTAGACAACCGATGATGAGGAGATCGTGGTTCGATCCCAGCCAAGTGTACTGAGGGTATTTTTTTTCTAAATTGTTTCCCACACTCTCTCCCTCTCCACGCAAATTTGAATACACTTAATCTAAATTTAACCTTCTTCAATCCTAGTTCATTAGCGTAATTACTACATAGGCCTTTGACACGAACGTGTGGTAAAACGCGGTGCTAAAAAAAACCATGTTACTTTACGTCTATGTCTTGGCCTCATTCTACTATATGTTAGATAAAGTTGAGCTACCCCCATGCTTTCTACTTCACTTCAAAGTTATGAAGCAGTAAAGCGATTTTCAGACCGAGGATTCTAACCTACCCCCCACCCCCAACACAACCCATCCCTTTTAATGAACGTCTCTATTGCTTATTATTAAAACGAAATGCCTTCCATAATTCAAAAATAAATATTAAGAAAAAAAAAATCCTCATACCCATTTTACGTTGACGCTTCCTTCTAAGGTTCTGCAAGAGATACATTTGTACAGCTCCCGATGTTTCTGTAAGGAAATGGTGTACGATACCCGTCAGTTGAGGCTAATAAATTAAACAGATGTTCCTTACTTAGTTTCTTGTTTTGCCCACAATAAAATACGGGGTGTGATGGGTGGGGGAGAAAAACAAATAGGAGAGGGGGATATGAGGAATAAAAGGGAGATCTTAAAATTAATTTATTTAATTACAATGAGAAAGTGATGATTCTAATTTGGTTTTAATTCTGATACAAGAGGACGAATTCGTTGCTAGGTTTTAAATCCTTCTCCTCCCTATCTTCTTCTACCTCAACCCCCTTTCTCTATCTCCTTTACTCTTCCCTTCCCTCCTTTAACCTCCCTCACAACATACCCATTTCACTACATTCTCATCCCCAAACTTTTTTTTATTTGCAATTTAGATATGTTCTTACCCAGTAATTTATAAAATATGTGTTTCCATCAAAATAAAAATAAAATAAACTGTTTCTACTGTATGTAAAGGTTTATGCTTTTTTACACATCCATCTTTAACGGAACGGTGCGATAACTTACCTTAAATTGGAATTAAATTCAACTTTATAGAAATACGCATCTTAGATAAAATTGCTGTTATCTGTGTTATTATAACAAGAGCTGTAATTTTTTTTAGTAATAAATGTTTTATATTTTTAAGAATTTTTATTTTTCTTCCTAGGACTCAATATTTGATAACAAACATGAAAATAAAAAAGTATATAAAATGTTTGTGTGTTCATACATTAGTAGCCTAAATAATAGTTATTAATATAGTTATGATTAATTAAAATCAATTAAGAATTAATATTTATAAAACTAATACAGGCTAAACTTTCCGATAGAGCGAAGCTATTATAATTAATTATAGAAAAGCTTAATTTTTATCAACTATTTTTTCTTTAAAAAATGTAATTGCTCCGTAATAAAATTATTACTGAGATTATTTACTAATGTATATTGAATAAAAGTCTAAGTTATTTATTTTAATTTATTGTGTGTTGTCAAATATTAATTTACGAAAAAATTATTAACTAATCAAATTAGGGATCACAAACCTTAAGTTTAAAAGTATCACTGTTGAACTTTTTTTGATTATTAGTGATCATACATATATTTTGTATATAGAAGGAATAAAAGTGAGGTTTTGAAAAGTATTAAAATACTCTGAAATGTTGCTACGTACACTGCTAATTATATCCGGTCCATCCAATTATTTACACTAATGTGGTGGGTATGGGGAGGGTAGAATATATCGACAATTGAATAAAGGATAAGATGGAAATTATTTAAAGATCATTTGACAATTAGAATTACCATTATGTTTAAGTCAATAACATCTTGGCA